>JAODTR010044273.1:0-69572 GCA_025399935.1 Amblyopsis rosae | reverse complement strand
AATTAAATAAATAAATGTAGAAATGCACAAATAAATAAATAAATAAATAAATACATGTAAAAATACAGAAATAGCCTATTTTAATATAAAAATGTAATAATTTTTTCAATTATTTTTATATTTATTTATACTTTTATACTTTTATTTATTTATTTATACTTTTATATATTTATTTTTTATTATGGCAGTCCTGGTCCTCCATATGCCAGTGTCCATAATCCTTTGCACGAATTATGGGTGATATTTCTGGTTTGAAGTAAACCAATGATTTCTTCATTAATTTACGATCGAAAAGCTTTGAACTAATAACAATAATAATAATGATGAACACAACCTGACATATTAAAAAAATAAGGGGAATGTTAACCTGCCTTTACCCTCTGCAATTGATGGTTTGGACTAAGAAGACGACGTTAAGAAGTGGCCTCATATCACGTCGTGCCCAAAGTGAAAAAAAAAAAGTGATTGCCGTCTGCGCAGCTGCTTTAATCTGGACGAGGATAACATATTTATTGGCTGTATTTTCCGATGTGTAAACTATGTGTTTGTTTGCTATGCAAATACCCTTGTTTATATTTGGATACTTGACTAGATTGTAATGAATCTATTCATTTAAACCAGTGTGTTAATATAACCATAAAATGCACTTTTTCATAAGGTGTTCATTTTTTTCCGGGCAGTCACTTTTGGCCACGACACCTGTGTCCGGTATCATATTTTCGTACTTTTTACAAATCCGTAGCTTGCGATAGAAAGGCTATGAGCAACTTAAAAAGCACCTACACTAACAGAGTTGGTCGGGTGTTATTAAAAGCTGTTAGAGACTGAGACAACCTTGTCTACCAAGCAGTAATAGAGGAGCCAGTCAGAGCCTGCACGTACCTCATCCAACTAAAGTACTGGTAGAACTGGCATCAGTGGCAGCTGCCATACGACAGCGGGTTGCATGTATTGCAGGGCCAGCTAGGAGGCTCTAGAAAAAAATTTGAAGACAAACACACAATATCAAAACAGTAAACCCGTGAGGCGGCCTCTCATAACCTAGAAAAAGTGGTGGTAATACTGCGTTGCCGTTTAATCAACTAAGTGACACGAGCAAACATACAATGTTTGCATTTTAAGTTTAACACAAAATATTTTGGCTTCGTCATTATTTAGGAGGCGAACATTACGATTTCGATTAAGGATTATGGTTGAAGCACTCAAATGTAAGCCAATCATAACATTTTGTCTAGGTAAGTAGGCTACAACCACAACAGCACATGTTGTCCCCGACATGGACAACATGCCACTGTAGAGTTGTTTGACTACCTCAGTTCCCCCAGGGAAATTGATGATGATCCCCTATCAGCCTCCAGCTCTGTCTCTATCACAGAGAGCGTGTCAGTCGGATTCAGGAGTTCCTCAGTGTTCCTTCCACCGCTTAATTACCTCCTCAGTTGAGGTCAACAGTGTCCCATCATTACTGTACACAGCTTGGATGGTTCCCTGCTTCCCCCTCCTAAGGTGGTGGACGGTTTTCCAGAAACACTTTGGCGCTGACCGAAAGTCTTTCTCTGTGGCTTCTCCAATGCTCTCACACACCCGCTGCTTTGCTTCTGCTACGGCAGATGCTGCAGCCCTTCGGGCCCTTCGGTTCCTTGAAGCTTCCTCCAGAGTCTTCCGGGACAACATATCCCAAAAGGTCTCCTTCTTCAGTCGGACGGCTTCCCTGACTGCTGGTGTCCACCATGATGTTCAAGGGTTTCACCGCAGCTTCAGCAATCAAAGCTTTGAACATTGCCCACTCAGGTTCAATGTCCCCAACCTCCACAGGGATACAAGAGAAGCTCCGCCGGAGGTGTGAGTTGAAGATCTTACGGACAGGGGCCTCCTCAAGACGTTCCCAGTTCACCCGCGCTACTGTTTGGGCTTACCAGTCCTGTCAAGAGTCTTCCCCCACCCTTTGTTCCAACTCACCACCAGATTGTGGTCGGTAGCCAGCTCTGCCCCTCTCCTCACCCTAGTGTCCAAAACATGTGGCCTAAAATCAGATTATACAATCACAAAATCAAACTTCGACCTAGGGTGCTCTGGTACCACGTACACTTATGAGCATGTTATTATGTTACATGTCCTTATGTTTGAACAGGGTGTTTGTTATACAGTTCATGACGAGCACAGATGTCTAAAAACAAACGCCCGTTCAGGTTTAGATCAGGGAGGCCGTTCCTCCCAATCACACCTCTCCAGGTGTCTCCATCATTGAGAGCCCTCTCGGTTGACTGGATGCTCTTCATTGTACTCTGAACACTGAAAAGTACATACTAAAAATGTGAAAAACGCTCCAATTGACTGCGATAATTGCTATACTTTTCCATAGCAAGGGCTACTACAGTATGTTTTAAAGTTGGTGGTAATTTAGTAGAACAGAGCGAGCCACATGTTGACTTTAGAATTGGAGGTCCATATGCTCGAAAATGACTCACCGCATGTTCAGAAAAACATCAGCAACAACAAAAAAGGGGGGAAAAATGATGTAGGCTCAACATCTGCTTTTGTGTTTGTCTGCATGTGTAGGTGTGTTTGTGAGTGCTCCCTTTTCTGTGTATGACAAAAGCTCAGCCCACGGTCTGTAATCGCATCAAACTCAATCGAACAAGTGAGTTTGAAGGAGTTCCCCTGCCCTTCTGCCCTGGTGTGTGGAGGGCTACCACATACTTTATTAAACTACACCAGGTGACAGAAGATAAGGACTAACACAACACAATTGTTGTATTGGCTTGGGCAGAGCCCAGGTGTGATTCGCAACAGAATATATGACTGCAAAGGGCTGGGCTGTACTGTATGTGTGTGTGTGTGTGTGTGTGTGTGCGTGTGTGTGTGTGTGTGTGTGACTGCTTATAAAACTATGTTCCAAGAACTCTACAACAGCCCCTGGGCAGGTTATGTACATTAGTTTATTACAGTAGGCCTAACTAAGTAGTTTGATTATTTTGTTATAAGATTATATTAGTCTCAGCCTCATTCATCCATTAGCATTAATCTGTGCTGAACGTCTGATACGTAGCCTATAGTTTGATCATTATTTCACATAGATATTGTGTCTACTTCTTAGGCTATTCATTCTTTTTATTATCAGAATGGGTTGATTGATGGTATTTGTTGTAGGGCTGTATTTGTTGTTGGGTATGTATTCAATTTAAATATTGGAATTGGAGTATTCATTTTTTCACATAATGCATGCACGTTTTACCTTTAATCCCTACTGTCTCCATATAAACCCACATGTTGAAATGTAATTGCCTTCCCTACACTGTGTCATCAACACAATTGATTGCAATTGGCTCTGTTTGTAAGAAGAGAGCGAGGCTATTTACTCAACACAAACTCTTATTGGATTGAAACTGTAACCGGTCAATACCCAGGGCACTCTTGAAAAAGAGATTTGTATCTCAATGAGTCTTTCTCCTGGTAAAATAAAGGTTTAATAAAAAAATTAAATTGGCTAATACAGGAGGTATATGCTATTGGACAGCTTTGACTGGCTCAATTGGCGTGTCAGTCATTTAGTGGCCATTTGTGGCGCGTGGCTATGTTTACATGTGTGCTCACTGAAGCTAAGAATCGAAGATGACTTCTGTTACACTTCTTAATTATAGTTGAGTGTTTTAATGGTGTTTTTGAGAAAGAGTATTCAAATATTTGTTTGGAAATACCATCAACTATTCGAAACCTGTAAAATGGTATTCGGAACAGCCCTAATTTGTTGGAAACGTGTGGTTACTAAGTATTTACTTACTACTAAAATAAGTGAGGTTTCATTTAAAAGTATATAGGTATTACCCAGCCAATCATTGTTTGAGGATCAGGAGAGATAATAATTCTGCTCCTTCTGTAATACACTTCCTGAAACATTGCTTCATTTATTCTTCTGAAGAGGTTCTGTAGAGGTTTAGACTATATGGGCTTTTTGTTATAAGGGATAGTATGTTCCTTCACTGCTTAGTATCTTAGTATTAGAATAGGAATGGTTAACAGTGCGGTGCATCAATTATTCAGAATCAATTATTCAGTCTTTCTTTGGGAATTTTTGGACCATCACTCTGTTCTGCCCTCCTCATCAGATGTATTTTTAGCAGATCTCACTTTCCATAATATTTGGGAAACATTCGCCAGTTTGTTTTACCTGATTTACATTATTTGTTGAAACTAAAGTCAGTTTTATTGTTTTGCTTTTGTAAGTGTGAAATTGTTTGCCACCGAGTAAAGTAAACCAAACAATCTCTCATTCTGTGCCTCTGAAATGAGGGCCCAAGGAACTGTGACCATTTTTATCACAGTGGCATCTGTTGAGTGAAGAGAAATAAATATTTTCAAGCTAACAGTTTGATTATTGTGACACATGTAGATCTCCCGATCCACCGCGCTTCACTCAGCGGTGGCGGAGCACGACCACAGGCAATGACATTTGCAGGCCTACATCTGAGGAGCACCAGGGCTGGACAATACTGCCACAAACACAAGCTCACAACATGGATCCTGAGGGTTTCTGAATCAAACAGTATTGAGTAAATATACCAGTAGTGGTCTGTGGTCTAAAGCATTAAAGAGGCACAAGCAAATAGACAAAGAGATTTTTGGAGAAGGGATTAATGCAGTCCAAACTGTACCTTTATTTTTAACCAATATTTCATTTATTTGAAGTTTTCAAAACAAAGACCATTGCAATTAAACACAGTGTAGTCCCAATACAATGTAGCAGACCACCAAGTGTTTTTATAAGAGAACACGCACTGCCATTTCATTGATCATGAGTATAGCTCCTCCTGAAGGCATCTCGGAGATACAGGGGAGCTGTGACATGCTGTCTGTGTCTCTGAAGAGCACAGATATGCCAGCCCGTGTGCCAGGAGTCAATCAACGCGCTGTAATAATGAGGCTAATGCGAAGAGGCAGCGGGGAGAATAGAGTCACTTCTCTGAGTGACACCTCCGTGAGAAAGCATGACATTTCATCTGGGCATGTTTCCGTCATGCAGCTTACACACTGCTGCAACTCAATCGATACACCCGCTAAGCCACACACACACACACACACACACAGTTTGGGGCATCACGACAAATAACATCCAGCGATGTCTCATGCATTATGTTTTTCATCAGCCAGAGTAATGGGTTTCCAACACACCACTTTTTAAGAATCAAATTTTTACTATTGCCATTTATAATGTTAAAGAAACATAAATGAAGTCCACTACATTCCTTGCAGCTCACTGTAAACCCCACACTAGGTGTTAATGTACATGCAGAGGGTCCATCCACCCTATAAGGAACACCCTGAAGCTTAGAAGGGGGATGTCAAAGACACAGACCAGGGGCTAATCCCTCTGGTGTTTACTAGAGCCCTATCCCTGAAAAACTATTTCCAGCTACCCCCGGCCCCCGCTCAGTAGCGCCCCACTCTGCCCGCTGGGTTGGATAAGGAGGGCGAGATGGCAGGTTGGCACGCTGCCTGACAATGGAGCTCTCTCTGTGGAACTGAACTGGCTCTCTGGCGATGCCCCACACCGACAACAGTGGGTCCAGCTGAACGTGTTTCACCGGCTTAACAGCAAGACAGATGACAACACCAACCAGGACACTCTGTTTTCTGGTCCTATATGGTTCTTTTTTTCTTTGTCATTTCTTTACGCTACTTGTTGCTTATTCCTGCCACTATGTTCCTTCTTCTCTGTCTCCCTCCCTCCCTGCCCACCCACAAACCCTTTTATCATGTCCTCAGCCAATTCCACGGGTTCATAATTACGATGACAAACACCTGTGTCCAATCATCCCTGCACTCTCCACACATGACATCAGCAAGTTATCACTGCTGCAATAAAACATTTGCATTTGCCCTTCATTTTACTTAACTACTTCTGTTTGATTAAGTGCTCGAATATAGTGCCGGAAAATATCTTCATCTGCCATTCTCTATTTTCAAAAATGACTTTAGGTGTAACAATAGCATGAACTCAAATCACAAGAGTTACATCAAAACATTTTGTTTTACTGTTTCAACATACCACCACCATGTAAAGCCGCTGTTTACTGTATTATAACAAACGACGACAGTAAATCACACTTGATCTGTCTCTTCTGTGGGAGTGTAATATAAAAGCTGTTATGTGAGGGGGGTTTCAGGGGGGACAACGACAAGGTAAGATGTGTGTGGACAAGAGGGTGATCGCTGCGAACATCATTACAATCCCCTGGTACATGCCTGAAACTAAAGAAACAATAAAGAATTGCTTTGGATATGATTTTTCTATATAATTGCCAGATCCAAGCCTATTGTCTTGTGAGAAAAAGGTTTCTATAACATTATACAATTTAAAAGAAAACCATTGATGACAAAATAATGTAAAAGTACCCTTGCTCACTAACAGCCTCAATGTTTAACGTCAAAGCAGAAGTTATTACAGTAATGTCCGTACTGTATTTTCTTTCTTGTCTAACTTGTGTATTTTCTCTATATAAATATTATACATCAGTACCGCTTGCAGATCAAATATGACACGCTGAATGTAGACAGATAAAACAGCATGCAAGACCTTTTGAGGATTAATCGTAGCAAAGTCCCTAAACATCCTCTCCTCAAGCCAAGCCAAAGGTTAGCTCTCACTTGGCGCTGAGCTCTTCAAAGGGAGTGAGCCTGGCACCCCTACCAAGCCAACGAACACCCATGGATGTTCATTAAATCACACACTAGTCATGCACTCTATGGATTGACAAATGTCAGGCATTAAGCCACTCCCACTCTACCCCAAAATGAAGGTGTTGGAAAGTGTTCACTGCATATTTTTGGGAATCCAGTAAATAAATAACCCACACATTGACGATGACAGGTGCTGTTTTCTCCTAACTCATGAGCTTTATTGAAATGATCGAGGTCTCTGCCTGCCCTGTAGCAAACGAGGGGCTTTTGTTAAGGTGCACAATAAGTCAATGATTATTCCATCAGGGTTCTGAAGTTTTGAATAAATAGACATCTTTGCTCAACACGTCTGATCATTTATTGGATTAACGGTGGGCACAATGAATAGGGTGTGAGGTGGGTGTTCGCTTATATTTTGGATACAAACACCACAGACTGCGTGGTGCGAAAAAAAAGAAAAGCCTAATGGCTTTCTTTCTCTCTGACAGGCAGGATAACAGGCGCTATCTTATTACCCTGACACGACACAATGCACCACTGTCATGTGCACGTTTGATTGAACACTTAAGATGGAAAAAGTGACAAGAGGGTACATTTGGAAGATATGCCAGTGTAGTAACTTGCCAACTGCAAACGGGTTAGCCCCGCAGGGCTTGAGAAACATAGTATTGTATTGACCTTGTATAAAGGGAGATCACTGAATTGAGTTCTCTGGATGTCCACAGGTGCTGAGGTTTCACGAGAGGATTAGCTCTGCACCTGACTCTATACAAAGGTCAGGTTCAATTCTCCATCCTTTAAGCCACCAATGTAATTTGTTGGAAGACGTACAGCAGTATGTAGTTGGTTACAGTAGCTCACCAATACTGGGATTTGGTGTATGCCCAGTCCAATCTGTGAAGTGCAAAGCACTGTATTTATCATCAATGGAAAGCGTTTAATTTAAACCAGTCAACAGCATCCCTTAGCTTCCGAGGAAAAGCCTGTTTTATCCTTCGGAAATGGCTTTAAAAAACAACATAAAGAGGGTTGAAGAAATCGGCATCAAAGCCACGAATGTTGGGTCAGCGTGTCTGTTCTGCCTTCATTATTCACTAAGTTTAACGTAATTCTGCACAGGGTGACTACAGGATAATTCATTGTGTGTTGAAAGAGGTTGGCTAAGAAAGGGGAAAAAACGTTATAAGCATCTCGCCCACGTGTTGCTGCACAGCTGTAATTATGCTGTCGCAGTCCCAGCTGGATACAGCGTGACCGACCGACAGCGTGAACAACTTCCACACGAACACTAGTCGTTTTTTAACATCCACGGACGAACTTTTTCTTAAATGACTCAAAGCAGATATGCGCATAGCTTTTGATTTATTAATGAGATCTCTCTGAGCCTTGTCAGAACGCACAGTGCTGAGTTAATATTTAATTGATAAATTCATAACAGGAAGTTTTGTTTTGTTTTTAATGTTGAGTCTATTATCGTAGACGCTAACACACAGTCCTGGGATTTGAACCAGCAACACCCATTTTGTCAGACTTTTCAAGCCTATGAGCAATATCACATCCAGTTCCTCTGTACACAAACATTACTCTACAGCGAGGTCCACATAAGAGGAATGGAAAAAAGAACAATGCGAGAAACATATTACAAAATGGAGGTGTTATCCATAATGTCATAATGTCACAAGTAAGACTTACATTTCCAGTTTTTGCTTCTTTCAAGTTTTTATGGCTAAGGAAATGCCTAATCCAGTTTGCAATCTTAATTATTTTCGCTTTTATTCAGAGAGAAGACTTGCCCTTTTATAACAGTTAATGTTGCAATGAGGAATGTTTTTTAGGATCATTAATATAATATAGTAATTATCTAACAATCAACAAATCGTTTTTCCAATTGGCGTGTACTCCTGGTGCAGGGATGACAGTAAAACCTCCAAATGCATTTTTATGCAAAATAAAACAAATTACTGTCATGTTATTATAATTTAACACTGTTCCGTTGGAATAAATAAATGGGAATCATGTCTATTAAACCATAAACTAGACACATCTGAAAATAAATCAGACATGTAGGCATGTTGAATTTTCTTTCAGTTAGAAAATATAAAAGTTTCTAGTTTATCAACACTTGCTAAATGGGAGCATTGGGACCACAGCTTTGCCCTCTTACAAAGTTTTCTTCGCAGATGACGAGAAGAAAGGTGAAAGAGGGGATTGACAGTAACTCCACCATGACCGTGCAAAAAATACACGACTCTTCTCACGAAATAAGTTTGACGCAGTGGAGGAATATGGCTCATTCCAAACCTCAAAGAATCAGAAGATTGTATTCTGTGGAATTTTCTTCGTCAAACACACATTTCCATTTATCGGAGAAATAGTTCATCATGTGCGGAGGCGCCTGAACCCTCCGTCGTCGTAACCTTGACAGAGCGGTTTCCCACTCCCGGGGCCACACTTCTGTCTTATACTGAAGAAATTCCCTCACACCTGCTTTCACAGACGCCAACAAACACTTAGCCTTGGACTTACCATTTCAAAATGAAAGAGGAATGTTGTGCAGCCTACAGTAGTAGACATATAAAGAATGGTAAGCATTTATTTTGAGCCTCTTAGTAAGGTCGTTCAGATTTCATTCAGACTTAGATTGCATTTTACAGAGGACACATGCTAGTAAAACCTGGAGAGTACCACGGTGGGTTGTTATGTGATAGAGCCATTAACTGACCCATGGGTCCTTGAAAGTGCTCCTTTTGAGGGACCTACAGAATTTTATGGAAGGGCAGTGGCTTGTATTTTTTTATTCATTTTTTTTGTTTTTTCTTCTGATATAGAGCATATAAATGTTCTCACTTATTTTTTTTATTTACTTAATTAATGGTGTATTTATTATCATTATCAGCCAAGTTAATTTTCATTGTGTGTATAATGACACTAAAGATAATTAATTCATTGCCCAACTTATCATCGTACTGAAAAGTCTGATTATTCCTGATTGTAAAATATTGTTTAGCATATATAAAAAAAGACTACACATTCAGAAACAATAAAAAAAAAAAAATGTATTTAAAAAAAGTAAGGAAAGAAAATGAAAAAGTAACTAACATAAGTATGTAAGTTTGTGGGATGAGCAGCAGAGATGAATATGTGGGTTGTGCCCATGAACATTTGTCAAATCTTCTCTGACAATGCCCAACAGCTTTTCTTTGCTGTTGATTATTGTTTGGAGTTTGGTGGGTTGGACGATTGAAGATACAAGACATATTGGCAATGTAACAATGTATTAATGTAACAAACAGGAGCGTCAGTAGCGTGTGGAAGAACCACACACAGCCACAACAGCCTGGCACCTCCTCTTCATGCTGGTCACCATGGTCACACACTGCTGTGGGATGGCATCCCATTCTTCAACCAGCATTTGTCGCAGGTCAGCCAACGTGGTTGTCTTGGTCACTCTGGCACCAACAGCATGTCCAAGTGATCCCACAAGTGTTCACAAATCTCCTTACTTTTTGTGCGTATATTTGCAGAAGGGATGATGGTTTATGTTGCAGTATTATATGACATATTTTTATTATGTCATCATGTCCGTTTCATATGTCATTATAATATATATATATTTATATATATATATATATATATAAGTATTTTCAATCAAATCTTAACAAGTTTCAATTTCAATACAGTCTGTCAATAGAATCTGTTATGTTATGTTATGTTATGTTATGTTATGTTGGCTATGGATTAAGATGTGTTGCAAGCATGTCTATGCTTCCTAGTTGATAATCTTCATAACTGAATTATCTGACATGTAAAATTGACCATTCCAATTTGATTGATGGCTAAAATTCTGTGAATCCCCTGTTGCATTGATGTTTGACAAAACTTAATTCAACAAGGGAGATTAGACATTAGAGAAGATGAAATTGCTCTAATGAAATCCTTGATAATTTAAACCAATATATCAACAAATGTACAGTATATGTCTATGGTACTGTTCCATTAGACTTAAAGGTAGAGTCAGGTGCTAGAGAAAGATTGTTGATATTTTTACTCTGATTCTTTCAGAAGCTTCCGATCCCACATTGAACATGCATTGCCGAGGCTAGGATATTGTTGTGTGGTGCGGTCTGCACCACTGCGTTTGTGTTTCCATTTACAAACCCGGCAGTGTGAAAAAACACCAACTTTATTTTCAGCATGCACACAGAATGTGCAGATATTTGTCAAAAGGTGTATTTTCTTGTTGATGTTGCCTGTAAGTAAGCATGTTCATAGTATAAGTGATAATCAACTGTATATATCCAAATATACAAATATACAATCGCCAACAGTTTCCATATACTAATGTAAAAATGTTATCTATCAGACCATTGGGAAATATACTAAATAATTTTGAAAGGAAACAGACTAAATTAACGCTAAATGTGTTAGTGAAATTCCCATCTTAAGCGGTGACTTTTAAATTGTCATAATTAGACTTCCCATAATGTGCATTTCCTACAGCCTTCCCACAGATAATAGCTTTTTATAATGAAAGGTACAGTAACTGTGGGTTTCTGTCATTGTCATTGCTTAATTTCTGGAAAAACATTTTTTAAATATATTTTATTTTCTTGGTCATGTCTCTGTCTTGTCACCCACATAAAAGCTACCATAGTAGTATTAAATACAGAAGAATGTGCATGTACTGAGTGAGTTCATTAGAATATACAGTTTAAGAACAGTGCGTGGTTCCTATCATGCTATACATATTGGCAGTATATTGTCTTTAACGTTATGGGCTCACAGATCAGTTTCACTGATGTTATAGCGAAGGCAAATTCCCCCTTAGTTGTGTTCATTAAATGAGCTGGTTCATTAGGTCAGTCAGTGCATTAAATCATGTTAATCCTTGTGAAGGCAGATCAATGTGTTCGTATTTAACTACAGCAACAAAATAATAATAATAATAATAATAATAATAAATTATCATAATTGATCTTGCTGCTATAATTATATTCTGGAAAGCAAGGGTCTTAAAAGCTTTTAGCATATGTTGAAGTTAACAGGTCCTCTTGTCAAGAGCAAATACCACGTGTATCTGCTAAGAAACAGAATGTCTTTGCGAACCAATGAAGCATAATGTCAAGAGTATATAACTCCACACAGTATTTTTTTTTTTAATGCTAAAGCAAATAATGTATTGTGCCTTTAGACATTTCCTGGAAAAAAGCCAAGACAAGCCTGATGTAAGAAGGGAAAAGCCTATAACCTTCCATCAGAAATGACTACAGTGAGCCTGAGCCTGGGAGATTTCAGTGAGTCATTTGGCTTTTTTGGGAAAAGCTAACGGTCCGGTGAGGTGCATTAAGTAATGAGAACAAGCCCAAATGGCTTGGCTGATGGCATCCTGTATGACAACACTGCACTGATTAATGCCATGGACATTAGCCCACCCACTACAATGAAACAATGGAACAGATTGAGGAGAATCTATTTTTGAAAACATACTGTTTAATAATTGTATTATTCCACAGATTTTATATCAATAACAGAACACCACTTATTCAACCAATGCCTATTTAGAATGTATTCTTGACAGAGACATAATGGAGCAAATAGGCTCCATATAGTAACTGTTTATGTGTACATACAGTCCTGTGGATGAGAAGAGGACACACATGCCTCATGATGAGTGTGTTTGGCATTGTGCTGATGTCTGATACATGCATATTAATGCAAACACTGGGTCTGGCCAGACGTTCTACTGTCCCTCATGAGACAGTGTTAATCCAAAAACAAATGCCACAATCGTGAAAAAGGCTTTCAGTGTTCACGGTTTTGGAATTTTTCATTTGCTGAATAGTTCGATTTTTGTTAATAGCACATACAAATATAAAATACCATAGCGCCTGATATTCCCATGTTTAAAGAGACACAAAAAGCAGTTAATAATTCAACCGAAACCAAAGTTGTTTAATTATTTATCTGGTTCAAATTCAGTGGCTGTCCCATCTGATTAGAGAATGAACACAATTTAAAGACCACATAAAAAGGACCAAAACAAGCAAATAAAAACTCAATCATTTGTCTTGTTATCTCACCACAGTTGTGGATTGCAATGCACACTGGGTTTAGAGCTAGCTGTTTGCCAGAATGATGACACAAAACAAGATTTATACAAGGGCAGTAATTTCTGCTGTTTAGAGTTAAAATGTGAAATCACTTTTATAGCTGATAGAATTACTGGTAGGTAATGAGTAAAAAGGAGCTCCACCCACTGTCTCCACATAATGAAGCAGATTAATCACCTCATCAAGCCGGGCCCAGGCTATAAGGAACAACAATATAAACACAAAAGTTTGCTTTGCTTCATAGATGCTACTACGCATGTGGCTGCACCAATTGGCAGGCCAGGAAATTACCTTTTCTATGTCAACAAACAGTGCAAAGGCTACATCCCTGCTACCTGGAAGGAAATATTATTAATTAGTTCTAGTTGATCAATAAGATGATTTATCTCACAGGAAGCAGTTTAGTATGTTCAACTGCAGGCAGGATAGCACCATCAACCACTTGGATGAATGACACGGGTCAACATGACCTGAAGGCATCATTTCTCTTACTTTAGAACAGAAACACATCACACTATGACATTCCACGTAATCCTCAAAAAAAGTGTATGAAATATGTGTAACTTTAGATTTATTTGAGAGAAAAATATGATTTCATGCCGATACCCCTAGCATATATCACGGGTCAAAATGACCTGAATTGACTTACAATGGGAAGTTTTATGAATCACTGAAACGTGATTCAAAATAAAGATCTTTGATTTATTACATTTCTCCATCTTCCTGTGCTAAATATATCATTTCAGTGATTCATTATCTTAACTTAGTCTTTTGTTCTACTGCATCACCAACAATCACTGACTATTGAATCAGGAATCCTGATTTACAGATTTACATTTTTTGCTGAAATATACAAATATACAACATAACATTGGGGAATATTATTAATATCTCAATAATAGTGTGCGTGCGTGCGCGTCAGTGCGTGTCTGATCCAATGTATTTTTGTGTGAATGTATACTGTACAGCCAAAACATTATGAGCACTCATTCACAGATTAAGTGCATAGCATTGAGTACCTTGTAACAATAGCACATGTCAAGGTCTGGGATATGTCAGCTTGCAAGTGAACCATCAGTTCTCAGACAGTAGTTGCCGTGTTGAATGCAGGAGACATGGCAGCCGTAAGGACCAGAGCCACATTGACATGGGCCAAATGGTTCTGGCCAGATGAGGTTGATAGAAGAGGGACAAAGCAGACACCCAAGGCTCATGGGGTAGTGTTAATTAGGTGATCAAGAAGTTGCTAGTTTGAATCCTGCTAACTCCTCACCAAGTGTCGAGGTGTCCCTGAGCAACACACCTAATCCTAGACTGCTCCCGGTGGTCAGGTAGCGCCTTGCATAGCTGACACCACCATGGGTGTGTGAGTGTGTGTGTGAATGGGTGAATGTGGGGCAATAGTTGAGAAAAGTGCTATACCAATGCAACACGTTTACCTATGCTGGAGGGCAAAAGATTGACAGTGCACGAGTAGCAGAACACTTTGGGCAAGTTTGGGATTTATATTGTAATTCTTAATATAAATATTCAAATGCGTCCTTTTCATCATCAGAAACAATTGTGTGGCATTTTCAGTGTATTGTCCTATAGACTGCTCTAATCGAAATTTAAGGTGTACAGTACATGTTAATAATGTTACTATAGTAAAAATGTTGGGTTAAGGTAGGTAAATAATGATATGTTAAGCACATATACTGTATAGGGAAAAATCTAGTTCGTTTCAGGACTCTACCTGGAAATGTATGTGAAATGTTGCATTAAATGTTAATTAAATCATGCATTATAAGTAATGCATGATTATATCCCGTTATCCCGTTATAAGTAACTACAGGTCATTTTGACCTATGCCTTACATAACGTTTCTGGTCATGCATCATATAGGTTAAAATACATTCGTTTTTTTTTAACAATATGTCACCTTTTAAATCGACCTATAAATATCAGAATAAAGCCGTGCCATGAAAGAACACAGAGATATCAACGACAATTTAACAAGCGGTTGTCTGTTCTCTATTGTCTTGGCTGTAATTATCTTACATAAAAAGCGCTCTAGTATTATTTCAATTATTGTGGCATGATTCAAGTAAACATGCTATGCTGCATATTCGTCATGTTTACTGAAGTCACTTTGCTTCTAAGTGTCTCTTTGTTCATCTATCGTCATGACTCATTGCTGTCCTTTTGAGAGGACAATTATGTTAATAACTTATGTATATAATAATTAGGGACATATTCAGCTGTGTAAGCTGTGGCTGTTATTATGATGTCATTAGTACATAAGTAGGTGGGGGCTGTGAGAGATGTTAGGTGGCACACAGAATAGAATGAAACAACATGGCTTCAGCTCACCCCAGCCTACAGTATAGTGTTGTACGTGAAACGTTTACGTTATGTCTTGACAGTAGCCTACAACAGCTGAGTCAGGAAGGAACAATGTCATCCATCATTGGTCCTTAATATTGACAGCAAGTCTCCTCACTATTCAAGGAACCCTGTCTCATGCACGCATAGCATAAAAGGGCAAGCTGGATTCAGCACACATCCCTCATTGGAAGCACAGAAAGAGTTAGCCTGTAAAAAATTGGTTATTTCAATATGTGGGTGGATATCCTTGAAAAGCATAGCCAGCCAGCCAAAATGTGTGTTTACTGTTATAATGAAGAATTTCATTTGAAACAACACAGAGCACTTTATTTTAATTAGATTGGCAATCACAGCATATTCATGTTTAATTATGTCCACAGAGAATTAAACTCTCAAACACATTGGCGTCTAGTGGTTTCTAAATTAAGCTAAACTCGCAATATATTTTAAATGATTTATGCTGAAGCAATTTGACATTTCCAAATCTTTGTCAGATGACAGACTCTGCATCCACCGTGATGCACAAGACACAACTGTAAAGGTATTTTCTAAATCAAAACAGATTTACAAGTGTATGAAACCCTTACCAAGTCTTACTCAAGAATTAGAACAGACTCATTTCCATCTTTGGTACAGCTCCTCAATTGTAGTCAATAAAGATCAGATGGCTTTTAGCTGATGGCAGGCATAGTGTTGAGGTCATTAGCAAGATTGGACCGTGCCAAATCCACCTTGTGCTGCTCACAATTCAGTGATAACTGTTTGAACTTGCTATGTTAAACTACGACCATATCAGTAAAACAGTTTCTATACAGTTTCTAAAATGTTAATTTCAGACTCTCCTGATGCAATAGTTTTATGCAAGACATTTCCTTTCAAATGCAATCCTGCCACAGTCAGCTCTCTTGCTCTCTCTCTCTCTCTCTCTCTCTCTCTCTCTGTCTCTCTCTCTCTCTCCCTCTCTCTTAATTACATATGGGGGTTGTCCTGTGTATTTCCCTGTCTGGCGGTGATGGATAGTGTCTGGATTCAGGGCTGGGTGTCCTTTTTGTCATTGATAGTACAGACCCCACAGCGAGACATCGCTCCATTTACCATTTATGCTTTAATCTGCAGGTTCTAGCGCACGGTAGCGTCTTATACACCTTCGTCACCCAGAAAGATACTTTATGTCTATGTCTGTTCATGCCGGAGGGGAAGGTAATACTGAATGGTAAACAGGAAAAGGAGGATAAATAGGAGCCCTATAACCACGGCCAGACCACAGTGGCTCCTGGGAACACCGACTTTCCTTTATTGGTGTCATTCTTGCATTTTCTACGCATATTCATCCAGAACTAGAGAATCGAAATAGATGTCTGACAAGTGTTGATATGTGACAATGAGCTCAGACGTGTTTTGAGCATGCTAGTCTGCAACAGCTTTTATTTATTGATTTTCTTTCTCTCAAAAAAAGGCTAAATGTCTGCTTAGCCTGGGAGTTTGTCACTGGCACATTTACATGTGAGGAACACTAACTGAATATTAAGTACCTGCATGGTTTCAAGCTGTTTAGTAGGGCACTTCTCACCCTCAGAGTCAGACATTATATGAATTGGATGAGTTAGCAAAGTTCATGTCCAGATCTGATTCAGTTGGATATGCAGAGTGCATTACCTTTTCTGTGACATCACTGTTAGTCATATAATGACAAACAACTGCAAAGCCTTGCAATGCAAGCAATGTGCAAGGCACTTTTAACTTTCCCCAGCCCTCGAGTGTCACAGCTGGCTCTGAGCCCTCACATGCAAGTATTTTGCATTTCATCTCTCACACTAAAGGCTGTCACATTTAAGGTTGCCCTTTCAAAAGTGGTCTCGCTGTCCCGCCACAACATCCCTCAATAAAGACAAAAGCTGTGATGCTACAGAGATGTCAGTGTCACTTTTATATCGGTGCATGCTTGTAGCATGTAAGTGGTCAGGTATGACGTCCTAATAATGTGCCATGAACACCATCTCTAAGGTGTCCAATTTAACGCACAGCGCAACAGCCTCAGCTGGAGTATCTCTTTTCTTATTGTCATTATTGCACATACCGCTGAAGGCCTCACTAATGCGGGTGTATTTTCTCCACAGGGCCTTGGTGGACTCGGCACGTCACTGAATACCGGGCATCCATTTTAATGTCAGCCTGACATCTGTCTTCCAAGACTTTTCCTCCATCTCAGAATGGAGGAACATTTGTACAGTGGCTGTAACATGTAAAAAAAAACAAAAAAAAACGAATCCGCCTCTCAGCTACGTGAATGTCCAGAGCACATATGCTTCTGCTGTCTATCAATTTTATTGTGTTTCACCAATAGACCTGCAGCCTGTTGTCTCGTGTATGACCTGTACCGTTCAAGAGGTTCGCTATAACCATGGCTATAGTGAATCAATGCATTTTTAAACAGCACCATGCCAAGCACTAACCTAAGACTAAGACCACCCAGGGGAGTTGTCTTGTTCAACAGAGCAGAGAAGGAGAATGTAACTATCTGCGCCTTTTTTCGTCAACAAAAAAGGAAAAAAGAGGGTGAGGGGGTGGGTGTATTCTACTGTAGAAGGGGCATGGAGGCAACAATGAGCAGTTGCCACGCTGACACACACGCTGGACGAGACCTGCTGATGGGTGGGTTAACATCTGTTCCAATGAGTTTGAATGACGTACCAACGCCTCCCAGAAGGCTGCGGAATTCTCTGACGGACGCAGATGCATCAGATCAGGATAGCGTTCCCATGGGGGTTTGAGGTGCGTGTGCGTGCGTGAGCGTGTGTGCGTGTGCGTGCGTGCATGCGTGCGTATGTGTGTGTGTGTGTGTGTGCGTGTACACTACACATGCCTGATGGATGCTGCATGTAGACCTTGTTTACCCTTCTTTTATACAAAAGGAATAACTAGCGCCACCTCCAAAGGTCTTTAAACATATTTTGTCTTTGTTAAGGATGAACTGTATGCTTGCCAATGATGAAGCCTAATTTAAATAGTATACATTATACATTATAATTAATTGGATTTTGATAGCATTAGCTACCATGTGTGCCTCACTGTTTCAAATAATTACACCCTCTCCAGGTCTCCTGTTCATCATCTTCCTACACATCCACATGCTTTTACTATGGAGACTTTGACATGGCGCAGGAAGCCCTGTGAGTGTCTCATCTAGCAAAGGAGGAGGGCTCATTTTCACTTGACAGCACAAGTTTCATCTCTCCCTGTGTCCCAGGAAGTCGGCTATCGGTATTCCTTTCACAGCGACGCCATGCCCTCCTCGAGTATGTGCTCGTTATCCAGATGTCGATGTGGCTCAAGGGACCCTTTCCTGTTCAAAGGTCAGGCCACCGAGCTCACAGGATTCCAGCCACCAGGAGCAAAGGAGCTTCTGTTTTCTCCACAGCTGCAACAGGATATTGACTATAAAGGCTGACAACCTAGTGAAAATTCAGTTTGCTTTATTCCACTTCTGTTCTGTGTGTTTTTGTCTGCCCACTGAGAGTTAATATAATTTACACATAAACATATATTTTTTTAAAGCATCAACTGCACTATTAGTCTAGTCTCTAAACTATGTTTTAAATTAATGGGTTTACTGTGCCCACTAAATCCTTTAGAACTTTTAAAGCCTAGCAACATTTATTGGTATTGCTTTTTTATGTGGATGATTATTTCTTTGGTAAAAGACATGGACACACACAAATTTGGTTTTACATGTGAATTGTGAGTTTGAAGCTGCTCTGTTGTTACGACAAACCGGAAAAATCCTCACTGGGTTATTATCAGAATGTACCACCTTCATGATCATTACATTCTAACCATTTGATTGTGACAGGAGGTTGTGAAATACTTAGTTAGTCTCTACTAATTCAAATTGAGCACCCACTAAGCAGAACATAATGAGAATGAACATGAAATGCACACAAAATAAATGTAAACAATTGGTAGAATGTTCTTACTGTATACAGGATAATCCTTCACTTCAAGTGATATTGTCCCATAATTCCCAGGGGTTTTCCTTGTATATCCCTAGATTTATAAAATATAATATTAAAAGAGGAATTGTGGTTTGTGACTTATGACAAAACACAATTCTTGAAGAAAAGTGATTATGTCTGTGTTGAGTATAAATTGTCATCTGGGCTAACTGCTTTAACCTTAGAGATCCACACTTGTACATTTAACCTGGTCCGGAAAATACATTCAAATGGAAGGCTTCATGTTAGTGTTTCCCGTGAACCGAATAACAGTCTATCACCAACTTGATGGTTATATTTTTCCAAAACTCAGAGGCAGAGGAAGAATGTGAAATTCTGCAAATGCAGTTCAGTGCCACCACAACTATAGTCTGATTACAATAATTGTGTCTGCTACTGTGGGTTATAATGTAGTCTATTTTGATGCTAATGCTATCAGCCCTACACTAGGGAGTTCCCCCAATTATCTTAAGGAAGAATTATCTATTGGCACTGTATAGCTCAGTGTTTCCCAAATGGTAGTATGTTTACCCTAGAGATACACTTTGGGGTACCATGTAGGGGACACATGCCAGTGGAAATTATACAATTTCATAAGAATGATAATGAACAAGTATAGTCACCGTTTCAATCTGTTTCAATGGGTATTATTGAAACCTCATCTTTGGGATCCTGCATGGAGCATCGAACAGTATACAGTAGGCCTATATCAATGGTTTCGCTGTGTATCTGTGTAATTGTAACCTGACATGCCAGATGAATTATTGGTCACAGTTCCATCTGGGGAGCTGTACATTGAAACTGTTTGTAAAGGGAAGGTACTTTCAAAATGATGAACCATCTGGTCGTTTTTGCTGTCAGCAAACCTAAACCACGCCCATATCTATCAACAAGACGCTGATTGGTAAGTTCAGTTGCTACTCGGACACATTCACAATGATTCCTAGGCTTTCCAGACTGATTCTCACGACGAAATTAAACTGAATCTATTGTAATTGTACAGTACAGTATTTGGACAACTTTTAAAATATAATGCTCTAGAGCATATTTACATTTGCAAAGTATAGTCCTACAAATACTTGGCTTGGAGAAGAATGGAAAGGGGGTGCTGAAGCCAAGAGTTTCACTGGTTCTTCAACAGCAGTATGTGCTTTTAGAGCAAATCTGAATGAACTGGTATTCATTCCCCACCACTGCAGCAGCCGTGCATCACCCTCCCTCTCATCGTCCTCCGGTCCCCCCATATTCTCATCAGAATGACGTGCGAAGGGGGTTCTGACTGGATCACACTCATACGCCCAACCTCAAGCGTCTACCGCGCCCCTCCTCTATCCATCGTCCCCACCGCCCCCCTCCCCCCACGCCCAACTGCTCCCTTGCCTTCCACTCTCCCCCTGTTCCTCTGTTCATTAGATAAGCAATAGATCCCAGGCCGTGGCTGCCTCTGTGCCTCTGGGTCCCAATGGCTGAGATAAGTGATGGTTATTAGCCGCTTAAATTCAGCCACAGTTCCTGCGATCGTCTCCCGTTCTGCCCAGGAAGGGCCAACTGCTTTTTGAAGCACGTGTGTGCAGTATGTGCACATGTAATGTGTCACACACGTCCGTCACTGCAGGTGTAACCTATAGTTCTATGGGTGTAGGCTAGCCTGTGTGTTTAGAGAACATGTTCTCCAAACACATTCAATTTAAACATTTAGTTATTACCTTCAAGTGTCTTGTAGGCTTATGTCTATAAGCCTAGTCAAACCATGCATGCTCTGCAGACACATATCTGCTGATGTGGCCTTTACAGCACCTCAGATTCAACATTCAACATTTTCCAATGCGATTGATTTTCTTTCAACTCCATTTCCATTTATCAATATCGTATGATTGAATAAAAGGATTCCATTGTTGAGAAAAAAGCCATTGTGTAATCAAGTGGTTGAGTTGCTTGAACACTGAAATTGTCCTGGCCTGTTTGTCCTTCTATTCACTGTGACAAGAATTTTATTTTAACACACATATTTTCTGATGGTAATTAGAGACCTGATGTATCGTTCTGTCTCACACACACATGGACGCACGCACACACACACCTCCATATCGCTTTTATCCTTTTCAACAGCTATAATCACCATGGATAGACAATGATCACTTAGACATTATACTGTAGAACACTATTGAATGTGTCTTTGTATGGTTTTAGCATTAAAAATAATAGACTATAACAATTAGGACACTTCCAGACTGTATCAACCCAAGTGAAAAAAGCAATTCAAAAGATAATTAAGAAATTAATTTTATCCTTTAGCACAAATAAATCAAAATCAAGTAATGATGCCAAACATGGAAAAAGTATTTAACCTTGGAATATTTGTCTAAAGTAATATAAACATACACATCTATTTGAGAGGGGAATTTAGTCAAGTAGACAAAACATACTAAATGCATTCTGACAGATGACTTAGTATTCCAAAAACTACGTAAATGCAATATGCGTCATCAATATCTGAACACTTCAATATAGCCTAATCGTGTATTCTGGGCACTGGGTTGTCAGTCAAAAGAGGTCACAGGAAAGCCTTTTTGGGAAATTTGGTCTGCACATAAAATTGATTTACAACCAAAACGGAAAAAAGAGGATATTATCATACAGGTGTATCCTGTGCGCGTAGCTGGTTTTAAACCAATTAAGTTTCCTGACACCTCCTACCGTTTCTATAAAGTGCTACAGAACAGAGTTCTGGTCACGAATACGCACAGAGAGCGCACGGACTCCACTGAAGGGCTGGCAACGAATCCGGGATTTTGCTTTTTTTTCTCACTGTGTGGCTGAGGAAGATGTTGTCCCCACAGGTGTAATATCGAACTGAAACACTGAAACACGCCCTTTCCTGCGTTGCATCTCTCTACTGTAATTATTTCCAGGCGGACGCATAGAAGAGAGGTTTTGGTTGAAGAGTTGATTGCGCGCAACTGTTCGCCGCATCATGAAAATGCTCCTACCGCTTTTGATAGTTTTCGTCGCTATAGCACAAGTGCTTTGTGAGGAAATAGGTCCAAAGGAAGAGCTTGATTACTGGACGAGCAGCAACAACAATCAGGTATGATGTTAATTCTCAGCAAAATTATGAATAGGCTATGCTAATTCCAATAAAAGTATTTGCCAGTAGAAAGTAACCAATATTAATTTAACGGCTTTTCTTTTCTTTTATCAAGTTATTATACAGTTGCTTATTATGAGATAATGTGTTGGATTAAAATCATTTGTATATCAATATTATATAATTAATTGTTCTTACTTCAAAAGAATAATATGAGTTGTAAGACCTAATATAGGATGTGTTGAGCGCGCATATTTTACTTTCGCCCTGACTGTCACAATTCACGTGAGGCACGATCCACTTTTGACATTGCGGATTGGGGCGCCCGCCAAGATCCTAAACAGCGTATTTATTCTACTCATAAACTGTATGATGTAGCCCTTCTGTAGATAAATGGCCACTGCCTCGTTCCTAAGACCGTATACAAGTCGTTTTACAAGCAGGACCTGGATGGATGGTTCACGGCTTGATACCCTGCAGCTATCTTAAATTCAAGTGATAGCTGTATTAACCTCCGTGGCCTGTCAACTGAACAGACTGGAATTATAGGCCTTCTGATTTAAAATAGAGATGGCATATTGTGTGTTCGTCTACAGGATGGGTGGCTTGCCACGGACCCTTTCAGAGAAATCCTGCGGAGACTGACTAGGAAGCTGCGTCCCCAGCAGTTCATCGGCCTCATGGGAAAGAGATCCACGGGTACGAGCCCGCTTGCAGGTTGCATGACAATGTAATATATAGTCGTTTTCCCCCATTTTAAAGCCTAATCAAGTTTTCTCTCACTTACATTCTCAAAGCAAACGCACAGATCACGCGCAAAAGTAAGTATAGGCCGGCAGGCCAGTTATTTATAATTTCCAAAATATTTTACAGATTTTCCTCTAACGATTAAAGGACATATTGTGTCCTTTGTTTAAAGTCGTGCAGACCTTTCAGATTGTAATGTGAATAGGACTATGGAAATATTAAGAGCACACGCGCGCGCGCACACACACACGCGCGCGCGCGATATAGGCTAATGCAATTATAGATATAGCCAACTAATTTGACAGAATAGCCTATTCTTGGCCTATGAAGTCAACTGGACCAGTCATGGTTTCAAATAAGGCGAATAAGCATTGTCATCATGGTTGAAAAAGTTATGGGGCTAGCAAATGGGGGGTGGTCTTGCGAAGAAGACGTGAGAGAAAGAGAAAGAGAGAGGGAGAGAGAGAGAGAGAGGGGGGGGGGAGAGAGAGAGAGAGGGGGGGAGAGAGAGAGAGAAAGAGAGAGAGAGGGGGGGGGGGAAGGGGGCCGAGGCTAACCTGACATGCAAGATGGATTGTTGTCACAACTCCATCTTAAATTGTTTGTAAAGGACAGGTAGGTCTACTTAAAAAAATACTTGGCAGTTGATTGGATGAACCATCTGGTCGTTTTCGCTGTAGGCACACCTAAACCACGCCTATAGCTATAAACACGACGCTGATTGCAATGTTCAGTTGCTCCTGAACACATTCAAAATGATCCCTAGGCTTTCCAGACTTTCCAGAATTAAACTGAAGCTCGCGATATCTGGATGGTCTCGCGAGGCTAGAGGTAGGCCACAGGAAAGGAGATTTTCTCCGCCTCCGAGGTGGTATTAAATTCCGGTAGTGTGATATAGAGTTATAGACTACAGTGTTGAGTTACTTTTTAAATGTAATCCGTTACAGTTACCAGACTAAAATTATAATCAGCAACCTACATTTTGGATTACTTAAATGTTGTGGCATAATTTGATTAGGCCTGCTTTGCATTACTTTGAGTAATCCCGCCTAACACTGTTCTTTGAAATGCCATCCAAAACAATTAATTTCTGTTTGTGATTGTTTATGATGCTCAGTGGATCAGATTAAAATAGGACTTCATTTAAATGATTGTTTGACATTAATGAAAGGTTAAGAGAACAACCATTGTTATGCATTTTTCTTCAGCAAACGTCCCTTTTAAATTTAAAAGTAATCATCTAATTTTTATATAGTCTACCTGTAATCTGATTCCACTATTTTAGCTGGTAACTAATGGATTACAATTACATTTAACTGTAACTGATTACATGTAATCAGTTACATAGCCTATTCAAGGCCGTATACAAAATATGGGCGTCCCATCATATACATCAACCTGGTTTCCTATGACAAGCAATCCTAAAACCAGCAATATTCCCGTTATATAGCCTAGGCTATGGGATTTATACTGTTTTGCAATTGCTCTTCACTGATGAAAACCACAACTTTTTCTGCAGGGCATAAAATCAATTCCTTTGTTGGACTGATGGGGAAAAGGAGCCAAGATGAACCAGGTATGGCTATTAGTCTCATTAGGGTATAGCCTACGTTGTGAAATTTGCTGCGTGGTAAGCCACTACAATTAAAAGCATTTTTCAAAATGGTTAGCTAGTGTTCAATGTATGAGGCAAGCATTTGATGTCACTGATGAACTCACACACTCCCTATCCCCCAAACGCAGATTCCTATGAATGGAGCACAATACACAACTACGACAAGCGTCGCTAAGCAGCGCTGACCATCCTGTCATCGTGCCATAATCCATACGAAACTGGTTTCGTTTTCTCAAAACAACGTGTAGCTGTTAGTCTATGATAATAATACAAAATTCGTTTCCACATTGTAGTAATGTGCTGTCCCTGTGCCACTATGATTTGTTATGTGTTAGCAGGAGGGGCGCATGAGTACAAAATGTTATTCCCTTTGCTGAAGTGATTTGTTCGATAAAGGTGACGATTTCAGCAGGACCGTCTGTCACAAAGAAGATACTGTGTCACGGACCACCACAGCACTGCCAACGTCACTGTACAGTGCCTCATAACTGTTTGTTCTGTAAATACGACTGCTAAGAATGGACGTGTTGCCCTGACCGGACCATGTCATTCAAGTGAAAATTTCTGTCACGTGTTTGAACCTAAACAAATATGCCTGGCAGTGACATGAAACAACTGTACCCGTGTGTGAGTGTCTATATAGTACTGTATATTAAAACTTATTTTCTTTATTGAACTTTTACTTTGCTATGGTCACAAATGCATTTGCTGTGATTCTGTTCATAATATGCATCATGCTGACTATACCTTTGCCAGGGGAGCCCTCTAGTGAGTGACAGTGGAACTGTTATTTATATGTTAAGAGAAAAGTGTCCTAACGTGGTGGAAAGGCGCTCCCTCTTAATTCTGGGCACAAATAAAGCACACACATTTAGTTGTAGTCACCACCACTTAAATAGATTTATTAATTGAATAGCACTTCAGGTATCAAATTATAAAGGACTTTTTCCCCAATCATGTTACAGCAAAATCAATGCATTTACAAATGTATAAGGCATTCCATGCACTTTGAAATCATTATATTCACACACAACTTTTAAATAGCCTGCATGGTCAAGCATAATGAATGAACAAGGCCAATTTATACAAATTAACACATCTTTTAATTCCTGCAATAGGAACTAGGTACACAGCTACCTAATACAATTTTAAGTGCTAGAGTTGATTAATGTGCATGATATAATACATGAACACCCAAGCGAGAGAGCCCCAAATAAATCACAATTTAATCAAATTACAAGTATATGAATTACTTAAGGAAGAGATAGAGCATTAAAGAAGGTGCATGGCATGGCAAAGGCACAATGATCGATCTGCCGCTTTATGGAACATCTTAAAATAGTAAACCATGTCTGTGGTCCATTTTGGCTTATTTTATTACTGAAACCTCTCAAAATGAACACAAACTTAAAATAATTAAATAAATAAAAAAAGGAAACACCTGCAGTTTTATTGCATTTCCAAAAGCAAGCAATGCGTTCACCAGAACCATTTTAAGTACCATGTCCTTTTGCATTTAGCTTCCTTTAAAAAGAGAACTGCAAAACCTATTTAAAGGTGATGATTACACGAGAGGTGAGAAAACCGACACCAGAAGCCCAAACGCACATTGACCCATCCCCAAGCAAGTGTCTATTTACACTGGTCCTTGTCAGGCGTGTAGATAGACAGGGTTCTGGCTGACGGGTCCGTGGCCTTGATCCAGCGGGGCATCCAGTAGTGGGAGAGCCACTTAGCGCGGCCAGGGTACAGATTCTCAAACACCTTCCTGTAGTAGTAGGCCTCTTTGGTTCTGGGGGGGTTGTGCGGGAAGGTTTTGTGAGCATTCTCCAGGAGCCTGTCATTCACCTGGGAGACATAAAGCAGAGTGGGTGGGTCATAAAAGATGTCCTCGCTTGTACGTTCAAATGTTCTGTGACGACTATGAACAACGTAGACTGTATTGCATGGATCATCTACTAGTGGTGTGTGTGTGGGGGGAAATTACTGCAACAGCAGTCTGTGCAGACAAAAGTTCTTAATCTAATAATGTTTTGGACTAAATATTTTACTGGATTGGACATTTGCCAATGTAACAGGATTGTTTTGGACTGTTATCGAATGGTGGGATAGGTACATGAGTCTAGGTGTACAGTACCGGCGTTACCTCAAATTTTAAGTACCGGTATGTTGGTCTGACAAAATCTGTGCTATGTAGAGTTATTCATGTGCACAAGCCCTTAAACATTCCTGAATGTTAACTTGGATCTTAAGTTGCCGCTATGAGAATGCAGCTAGACCACTTTTTAGCAGATCACTTTTTGGCATTACACCTACAGATGCCGTTCTTTTCAAGTAAATCTATCCTACTTGGATTGGATTATTTCATTTGGATATGTGGTTTATATTTTCTTTTAGAAAGAGGATGGACTACATAAAGATAGTTGGATTATTTGGATGCTGATTGGAACATGAGAATGCCGACTGGATTTGTAGCCGGGTGTTACTAAAGGCTACTAAACCAGCTTTCAAATAATGCACATGGACTCTGAACCAGTGTGTGCTTAATTCTGCAATGAAGGCATATAGCTATCAGACTGTAGGCTGTTAAAGGACAGTACAGTGATTTAGCTATGTAATTGAAGGCTGTTGAAGGACAGTCAATTTAGTAGGCTAATCACTTGCATTGGAGCAGGATAAATACTGAGCTGATTCAAACGCTCTCCACGCTTTTATATCCTTGTGGTGTTACGGGGAGGGATACAAGTAAATCTCTGTATTTTCTTTACACAATCACGCATGTGAACACTCGTCATGGTAACGGCTTGTCACTCATAATGGCCTGTATGAGGTGGGGTCAGTCAGTCAGGCCGGCCGTCCAAGGAGAAGCAGCCCTAAGGCGCAAAGCTGCGTGTACCTCAGACTCCATGTGTTCCTGCAGACTGCTGTACCAGGACTTCTTGGTGGACGTGATGCCGTCGCTGAAGGCCTCCTTTCTTCTCCACAGGATGTCATCGGGGATCAGCTTCTGGCCTTTGAAGGCATCCCTCAACAGATGCTTCTCGACCCCGTCCTGCCCACAGGGAACACAGACCATGTTCAGTACACACGGTCATATCTGGACATATTGACCTTATAGTGGTACAGGGCCGGAACTCATTGAGAGTCGGTACCTATGTGTTCTGGGGGTTCATAATAAGGTGAACCTTGGTACAAACAGTATTCATCTTAGGGCACACTTACCTTAGGAACTCTCATCTCCTCGGGCAAGGAGAGGTAGTAGGCGGTAAATCTATGGTCCAGGAAAGGCACTCTCAGCTCCAGACTACAGCAAACAAATCAACACACACCCAATTAATTCTCAATCAACAATAAAACTAAATAACAACATGATTAGCACTAGTGTTTTTCTTACTTCTTGGTTATAATGTTGAACATATTAAGGGTGTATTTATTATTGTAGACGTGTATATTATAAGAGATTATGCTCAGACAGAGCACATCTATCTTTAAGATTTGAATGATGCCATTCATGTTTTACTCCTGAAGTGTAATCCTGACAGTTAGAGTGACCTCTAGTGGAAGAAGAAGGACATTACCCATGTGCGGCAGTAGTTCTATCAGCACGGAGAGCGTCAAACAGGTAGAGTTCCTCCAGGAGCCTCACGCTGTCCTCTGCAGCAGCCTTGGGGTTGGGAGCCTGTACGAGGAGCACGCCTGTTAGCGACACTGCACCGCTTCACCGGTGGGGTGGGGATGGAGGAGACCCAGTCTTACCTTGTGGAAGTAAATGTAGCCCTGGGTTAGCTCATCAGAGCCCTCGCCCGAGAAGATCACAACGCTGTCAGACTTCTGCCGGATGTACTTGGACACCATGTACATCCCTGAGAAGCAACAAGACGACAAATGGGGGTGAGAAAATGACTGCGACCTCTGCTGTCCATCAGCCACATTGGGAGATCCTCACAAGCCTGGCTCTCCCCGACTGTTGCTCTCTCCTGGATTATGGTCTGTTAACTTTAGCCTTCGCCAATCTGGGCGGCGGACCAATCGGCAACTAGTGGCTAAGTGTAATGACGTGAAAGTGACGCATCTGTTTAGAAATGGTGCTAGAGCTAGATGAAGCGATATAAACAGTTGTAGCAGTTGGCGAAAGGCTGTCAGATAGTTTCAAAATTAGCCAGAGGTCTACGCCCATTATGATTCAAGAGTCCAGACCATATTCTCAACGTGAAAGTCTGGCTACACTAAGCAGTCTGCTGGAAATAAAATGCAGTATTGCCATGGGCATTTTTGTCAGGTCAGAACGGTTCTATTAGCTTCTGAGTATTCACAGCATATGTAAAAGTATATGAACAACCGACACTTTACAAACCATCATTACTCATTATTCCATTGCTGGCTAATTGACAAATTGTTCCTTATTTTACTAATCTGAAAATTAAGTACAAGCTTCAGCCAGGGAACAAGGGCTAAGACTTAACAGAAAGTATGCGTTGCCTTAACCTACCAATTGAGGCCCTTATGGTGGTGATGTCATAGGTCTCCAGGTGGAAGATGACCTCCTCCAAAGCTTGTATTCCTTCTTCTGCTGTGAAGTTAACTTCGTGGTGTTCACTACCAATGTACTTAGCCACCTGAATATAGCACAACGTTTTAGTTAATACAAACTTAATATTACAAATGCAAATCACTGAATATAGTATTTTAAAGGTTGGGTTTAGAAGGAGAACACAAACCTCCTCATTACCAAACATTTATCTACCAAGTACCCCCCCCCCCAATGATAAAGGTCCTCAGCCTTTCCACAACATTTCAGAAGCTGTCTCTAAGCGGTACAACATGCAGAGGTAATAGTGTTAAGAGGTTTGACCTTGCGAGCGGCCAATAGATCTGGGCTGTCTTCAGACCCGATGGAGAAGGTCTGGATTGGATACTTCAATTTCTCCTCTTTGGCCAGTTTCACCAGCGTAGCAGCCACCAGACTGGAGTCCAGACCACCTGGTAGACGGGTGACAGTGGTAAGGATTGGTGTGTTGTTTTAATGTAATCCCCCATATTTGTATATGCTACTCATTGGTGCTCTTAGCAGGACATTTGTCCATGCCCAGGCAATGGGTACAAATCCGTACAAACATAAAATGTTGGTGCAGCACAGCAGTCTGTATGGAAAGTATGAATGACATTTACATCATCCACAGTCTGTGTCTGCAGTCTACTTGGGCCTTAAGTCTTCTGACCTCTAAGGGTCAATATTTGTCAATACTTTCTACCTGGTTGCCTTCAATATGAGAGATACATTTATTCTGCATGGTCACTAGTATTGTATTATGTTATGTTGTCTTGTGACTAAATTAAAACTAAAAAGACTGATCCCATTTAGCCTAGCTTTCAACTAGATAATCTTCCTGCTTAAACAGTGGAAGCAATGTCATGGTAGGGGTGTGCGATATCATGTTATATAGTTGGATGACCAAAAACAATTTATTCATTGAATCTACAGAAAATGTGCTATATATCGTTATCGGGATAAGAATTACCTTTAATTCTATTTAAGATTTTCATTATGTCATTGCGCACAGCCCTATGATATGGTAGCGTGTAGTGTTCTTTTTCCATGGTAACATTTCTGGAAATAATGTTAATTAAAAAGGCCTTCTAAATCTCTACTTAGGTGTAAGCTTCAAGTAAAACTTGAATTTCAGCGTTGAAATCTTGTCATGTCTATTATTTGTTTTTTCATGCTTTGTGTGTCTGACAAATTCCACTGGACTACATACTGGTCATTTTCTTTTCAATCAACACATCCTGATTAACCAGTTTTCAAGTCAAGTCATGTGTGTGTGGACGACCAAATCAAACAATGACTATTTACCCGACAGAAGGCAGCCAATTCTCCGCTGGGCCATGAGGCGTTTCCTTACTGCATTTTCAAATAGGGTCCTGATGTTGCTTTTTACCGTCTCCTCTTCGAAACCTATGGTGTCACAATGTCATCTCAATCAACAGTCGTGAAGGCTATGCTAAATATCTAAATAACAGTGAATCATGCTCCCAACCAGCTACATACAATTCAGCATTTTTCACGAGGTATAGTAAAACAGTAACTCAAATGAGCTAGTTTGGTGGGGACTTTCTGGATAAAACTGCTGCACCTGTAGGCAGTCCCTCCACAGAGTCGTAGATGGCATGAGCAGGCTCCTTTGTGCAGCGGTGGAACCGCTCCATCTTTAATAACTGGACCTTGCCATTTGGTTTCAGAGTAAAGCTCTCAACGTGTCCAGGAGGGAAGGGAACAATGGTGGCAGAGGTCGACATGGAGTGGGTGAGATCAGACAGGCCTGGGAACAGAACAGGTAGTTAACCGGAGTTCTACAGTGTTTACAGCACCACAGTTGACAATGTGGTGGCAAACGTGTTTAATTCGTTTCAGTTGCTCTTTGTGACACGTATCTACTGCATGTGTGCCAGTAAATATGCTGCCAATGTATTACCCAAGACAAGGAAGCTATATTTGTATAGCACATTGTATATTCAGTAGCTATTCAAAGTGCTTTACAAATAAGGTTAAATCAAATAGTCAACATGAAAGGAAATTAAATTGGACACATTTGAACAAATAATAAAATACAGGTATTATACAATATTTTAATAGATACACAGTAATGTTTCAAATATGTGTAGTAAATAGCATAAGAACTAATGGCCTTTGAAAACAGCTGCGAGTCTAGATTAAAACGACCTTTCTAGCAACAGATCCAGAGGACTCTAATGTACTGTTTTCACCAGGCTTCAGAACAACAACTTCATTTTGAGCAGCATTACCAGGAATGCACCAATTTCTCGGCTGATATTTGCCTCACTGGCTGCCATCAGCCTAATAAGATGATATTGGTCAAGTGTTTAAACTACCCCAGTACCTTTAGCTTCTGAGCTGACAGCAAGAAACCCATCGTCCGTGAGAAAGTTGAACAGGGGGCGGACGCCATATGTATCCCTTCCCAGAAAGACCTTTCTGTTGGCCGTGTCTAACAGGATGAACGCAAAGACCCCATCCAGGAGAGAGGCCATCTTCTCGATGCCAAAGCGGTCATACAAGTGAAGCAGAATCTCACCATCCACTTGGGTTTGGTAATCAAATTCAAAATGGGTCCTTAGCTGAAAGAGGTACAAAATATTACAAGATGATGTAAACAGCATTTTGGAAAGTGTACCAATACAAGCTTTAGATTGTACTACTTAAAATCAATTAGTAGTACTATAGGCTTAAATGAACTATGTGTAATAGCTATTCTGCATCCACTTTTGTAGTTGATCTGTAACTGTGTTGATTTAAGCTGCCGCAGCACCAAGTTTTCCTGCCACCGCTGAATAAATAGAGTCTCTGCATCATATAGAGAATCAGGATGATGAAATAATGTTAACATGGTACAAAACATTATTTCATCATCCTGATTCCAAGTCAAATGTACTGTAAAAGTCTTGCAGTAATTAGGTAGGTAGGTATGTAAATAACCTTTAAAACTGCCCATCTAGATGGTTCTAGGGAAGCTACTGGCTATGCAACCTACTTTGTGGTGGTTGTAAATCTCTCCATTGTAGCACAGCCACAAGAAAGGGAACTTCTTGATGCGCAGGGGCTGCATGCCATACAGCTGGTCAACGATGGCCAGCCGGTGGAAGCCAAAACAGCAGTTGGTAAAGCCATTGACGTTCTCGAATCGAAAGGCGTCAGGCCCTCTGTGTGCTATCTTCATAGCACCGGTGCACTGAACTGACAGGCACTCATCACTGCCAAACAAAGCCCAAATGCCACACATCTGTGGAGGCAGAGAAGAGAGGCCATTTCCAGTTAGAATTAATCAAATGGATTTGCGGTTGAATCCACATTTTCGGTTTGAAAATCAGAGAGGAAGGCCCTCACACACCTGGACGCTGTGACACATAGTAACTAATATGGTGTAAATATTATGTATTTTGTATAGACCTTTAAGATATGGGCCAGAATCAAAACGTGTATCAAAAAATGTACACGAGTTGCACACACTTAACAGTTGCAGGAAAGCACCATGTTCTCTATTGAATTTGTGTAATTACTCGCAGTGGTTGGATAATTACATTTGAACCACGCGCGCCATCAAAGGCCAACGTCATAGAATATTAGAATCGGCTCATGAGCTGTATACCATGTGTTCGGTCTTCGGTTCATTCCCATACCGTCAATAAACGTCTTATAAATTCTTAAAATAGATATGCCTAATTGAGTCGCTGACTTAAAATTAAAAAAAAAAACTACTTTTGTCAATGCTTCACTTCTCTTTTCTCATTATAACAAATTACGAACTTCAGAAACAAAAACAAAACCGTGAGAGTCATAACAATATTTTAAACTAACACAATATACAGTCTATGACAACCACAGGTACACAGTTTAGTGACAAGTTAGTTAATAGTAACTCTGGACATGCATCTTGTGGCACGGTGCAAAAATCATTGAATGATGTACGGTACAGGTACCGATGATAAAACATAATCCCTGGCAATAATAGTAAAAAGTAAAACAGGCGAAATACCGTTTTAGTTATTCAGTATATAGTTAATATTGAACTGGTTTTTGTCTGCTGAGTTAGATCCCACATGGTACCGTAATGTAAGAGAGAGGGCGGATAAAGGACGTTACATCAGCCACCTAAACACACCGAAAAGAAATATACGGCATAATAACGTATTGTATATACACAAGACATGCTGCAGTCGTCAAAATACAATAATAAACAAACACATAATTAACCAAATACCTTTCCGTTATATGTCAACGTAATTCGTCGGACTGCCCTACAGTAGGAAGCACGACGGCAGCGTGTTCTGATCAGTGACTGACGCAACACGCCGGCCCGGGTTGCGTGTCTAAGCGTTCAATTGACCAAACGTTTGCAACGTTCAATTAACAATTTTTCTTAACAAAACGTTTACTCAAATGTCTGGAGTAACGGTGGTCGGCTGGTTAACGCAGGTACATTTTACCTCACTCTCCGACACTTAAAGGACGATCTGGCGACGTACGTTAGGGCTTATTTTGTTTTAGGCGCGCCTAGAGATCCGCTCTACATGTAATGGGAGAGAGGGTTCGCGGTACGGTAGTGATGGACCAGAGGTCCGGTGACATTAGCATTTTTATTTTCCTACTATTTAGACTATTTCTAGACTAATCGTAGCCTACCATCGTCTTGTGAATCTACATATGAAACACAACATTATACAGCAGTGAGCTAAACTAAAGCATGTGGAGTTGTTCAAACCACAACTCCTCCATGGTTTGTATATTAGGTTCGCGTTCATTGAACGTAACGCAGGCATTGCGTCAGAAAACGGCTGCGTCAGCCTTCAAACTGTCTAAACGAGAGCATGGACCATCATGGGCAAATCATTCTCACAGCATATAGGGACGTCATCTTAAAGGGGCAGCCGGGCGATTAATCACGCAGTGGTGCGTATATTTACTTGCTATTTTAAAACATGTAGGCTGGCTATTTTAAAATGCACAAGATTAATAATAAACCGGATCCACTTTAATATTACCCAAATTAAAACTAGCCTTCCAGCGTTCTCCCAGTGGATTTCGTTTTTGTCCATATACACCATGCACGATTGAGACTAGTTTGGTCAAAGCAGGTATTTATTAGTCTGTTCACACATACCTGGCAGGCTGATGCTTGGAGTGTTATCAAGAAATGACAGTAACAATATAGCCTATTTCATGCTCAATTATAGTGTAGGTAGAATGCCACATGCTTGGGAAAGCAGAAACAAGCTTGGTTAGCAAACGGTAATGTAAACATTTTCCTAATACAGCATATCTAAAAACTGTTAATCTAGGAAAATATGCATTATCTGCACCTAAATGGGCACATTGAATCTTATATCCTGCTTAAAAAAAAAAACTAAAAAAAAAAGACAACATACAAGCAATTTTAGAACACACAAATAAAAGACAATCCTTACATTTTCAATGAAAGTTGTCATGATTGACAACATATGCACACCATGAAACATCATATATAAAAAAGAAAACATACACACCAGTCTTGTAATATTTTTGCTAAATCTGAAAAAAAAAGAAAAAACATCCACGTTTATTGCCATCATATAGGATAAAATATGGTATCTCCCATATACCCAACCCAACCGGCATTTGAACAACTTTTAAAATATGGATTTTTACTGTCAACCATTTTAATATAATATAAAGCTGTGCATTTAATGTGTAATCGCATTGAATGCAAAGAAGAATAAAAAAACACCACCTCAAATAATTTGTGTATCACAATAATTGGCTTTATTATACACAAAGCCAAAGTTATTCACTAAACACTTTAATGAAATGTATCAAAGTATGGCTTTATTTATTCTCATATCTATAGCCAGAGTATAAACGTTCTCATAAAATAACATGTTCTCCTAAAATTCCACCTGTAAAAATATATAGAATTTTCATACTGTATTGCACTTAATGTTAGTTACACATGCGATCACTAAGAGGAATCTGTGGGCTCACTGGCCCAAGCTCAAGGGGCAAGCAGAGCTCAGGTAGGCCTGAAGCAAGAGTCGGGCTGCCACATTCGCAGATCCACCAAAATCTGGTTCAGTTTCTGCATCCACAGATTCCTCTCTTCCTTTGTGTCTGCACTCAGCCAGTTGCTGCACAGGTACAGATGTTAAAAGAAGGAAACAAAAAAATACTGTATTAACTGTATATTCCTAAAGAAGTCCTGCTTTTGCTCTTTAACTGTATCAACTGATACTGCACATTTGAACACTTCAGTATTACATTTTTTTTTTTTTATTAAAGCTGGTAAACTGAAATATTCCGTGGCACCGCTACTTACTTGGTGACACACATGTTGTTGTGGCAATGGCTGACCAATGTCTCTCTGTCATCATCACGTTGTGGTCGGACAGTGATGAGCTCAAACGTGTGCGGCCTGGCACAGAACTCACGGTTGGCAGGCTCCACCTTCCTGCTGGTGCAACTAGCAAGGTTGATGCGACCGTTTGGATTCTGATGAGGAGAAACACAAAATATACACCATGGTATATCTCAGGAGAATTTACCTAGTCCCCTATAGTAAAATTACAAATGTAATTTGGGAATTAGAAGGAAATTGAGCCTATTTGGGGCAGGTAGAACTATAACAGTACCTTGCGTTTTTCGTCATCTGGATAAGTCCAGTAGGAGATGCAGTACCCCGACAGGACACACCATCTTCTGTGCCAAGCGCCAAACCCACTGACATCCTCAAACATGGTCTGGAATAGGGCGGGGGTAAAGTTGGAACCAGAGTAATTACAGCAGGTATGCTTCTCTGCACCGGCTCATTTGTTTGTCAGTTAACAACTCACCAGGAAGCCCCACCCCTCCACACCGGAGCCCACCTGACACTGCATGTTGAGGCAGATGTGGCCCTCCAGGGGGCACAAGAAAGGCACCTGCAGGGCACAGCAAACCACCTGTTACCCAGCATGTGAAGCTTTGACATTAAAAGGTCAACTCTAAGCTAGAACTACACCAAGACGTGGACTAGCGACTGGGCGTCTTCTAGCGACAGCCTAATTACCATTTCTGTCGTCACAATTGTGCGTTTACTATTACTGACAGCTAGTAATGAGCGAACCACAACACTGAAACCAAAATATAGTAGCCCTGTACTTGTGTTATCAAATGTAGGCCTTTCTATGTCTTTTGTTAATTTAAAATTAAATTAAGACAAGACGAAGGAGTCATAGGAAACAAACAGGCAAGCAACACGGCGCATATTCATACATTTGCTGTGATATGGAGGTATCGTGTTGAAATGCAAACAGTAAACAGTTTACTTGTTTTTGGGCTGCTGAATAAAATAAATGTTCTCACTGTTATTAGGTTTTTGCGTGTTGTTATATTGACATTACTCTGCAAGAAAGCCTGAAGAGCCTTTACCTAGATTCTGACTGGTGGAAACGCTAGCGATTTCCTTCACTTTTCATTGCTGATTCAAAATTTGAATCGCTAGAAAAAGTTGATAGAATGTCAGGTTTCGGTTGAGCGGTCGCTCCAGTGGCTACACCGAAGAGTCAACCAGCGACCTGGCGATTTCTGTTGATAAGCAGTCGCTCCCACAGGCACAACCCAATATCGCTGCGGTGTAGTTCTAGCTTAAGGGTTCAACATCTCAGCAGGAGATCTGCGAACTGGGGTGTGAAACCAGGTATCTACCCATATCTATCTAGTGGACAAAAGTACTGCACCAATGTAACATTTGTTTCAGTCACCTGGGTGTAAGATGTTAAGAGCAAACTTTTTACAGATCTGCATCCAGATTTGGTTAAAAGGTTAGTGTCTTTGAAGTAGTAATGTTATTTTGACTTTCCCTTTAACCCATGACACACAAACATACAGACACACAAAAAGCTGCTCATGTAGCAATAGTAACCTTGTCTTGAAACATCTCACTGAGAAGTTCCCTTTCAATTCCTTGAAATTTGATCTAAAAAGAGAGAGATGGATGCAACTGCATAAGTGCCAGGGGGAAGCACACATTGTCCAGTGAGAACAAAGAGGGTTAGTGCGAAAAGGGTCGTCGACTTAATTCCCAACTTCAGTGAATGAAACTGAGCGCCCACAGCTGAGCTGGTGCTGCTGACACGCACACACGCACAAGCATGCACGCACAACAAACCACCTGACACACTAACAGTAAGTGTAAAGAAAAAATGACAGCTTGGATACCTTCTCCAGGGGAAATTTCTTTTTTCCAATAGAGGAAAGAGTTAGCTTGTGCGACCCAACAAGGACAAAGTGGCTGGTGCGAACAGCATTGGGGCCTCCTGGGCTGGCCATAACTGCAGGTAGATGTTCATAATGAATACTTCAAATGGAACGTTTTCAGTCACTCATTTTATTCAGCACTACAAACATCGATTTACCTGGAGTTTGGCTGCTTTTCTGTGTGGGAGAAAAAATACAAAGATGAAGCACAGCAGTCATAATTAAATTAAGTATTGAAGAACCAAGCTAATACTTCACAAAGACTTACAGTAATGGCACGAAATCTCTTTGGAGTAATAGCCTAGAAGGACAAAATAAATACAACGTTAGCAGATCAGCTTACGTGTTATTTGTGAGTGATATCAAGTTTGTACACACGTTTTTACACACGCAAACCTTCAGTAAATCTAGCCCAAAATGTATTGCAGTAAAGAGCGTGATCAGCATCACAACAATAGACGTTTTTCTATCATCATCAAACGATTATATCATCGTATCACACAGCCCTGGTGTTAACACTAGCACCCACCCATCCACCTGCACAGTACACCCACCCATCCACCTGCACAGTGAGCATTTTAACAGTCCATACCGACATACACAAATCATGGACCTCATGCACTTGTCCCCAAATAATCTGAACAAATACACACACCTTCATCTTCATCAAATAGGGCAGCGGCTCCTCATGTGCTGTAGATATACACCGTTAATACTGCATTGAAGAGCGGAAATTACCTTCGACTTGGAGGTTTTCTTCCTCTTATCGCTGGCTGCATCGCGCTTGAGCACCTGGAGAGTGCAGTATGATTGACATCAGCAATAAAGTAACACTTCGTGGTGGGAAATAATAGGAAAGCCACTCACCAAACAGTAGACCTCAATGTCAATTTCAAAGTCATTGGAAACGTTAGACCTGGAAATAAAGCAGGAAAGTTGGGGTGCGTTGAGAATGTTTCACGGCATGCTGAGTCTATGATCTAATAGTTTACGACCTCCCGTTTGGTCCACGCGCAACCGCGGCGGTCTAGGGACGTACTATAGCGAGGCGATTTGCTTTACTTACATGGTGAACTTGGTGGTGAAGGTGAGCGCATCTCCGCTGAGCGCATTGCGTGTGCTGGCTAGTGGGGTAGCGATCATGTTCTCCGCTCCAGCCCGAATCATGATGAAGAAGTAATGACTGGCCGAGTCTGGAACAAGTGAGAGAGTTAAAATATAGTTAGCGATTGTGAGCCAATTCACCAAAGATCTCCTTGTATTTTGCTACCTTAGCATTCTCTGTGCGTGCTGAAAAAAAGAATCCAGTATGGTACTTACACAGTACCCTGGCTCCGTAAATAGGAACACCAACAGAGTGGTGAACATCGCTCATAACAACAATACCCTAGCCTTCGCAATGTGGTTCCAATGTGTGGGGCAGAGTTTCTGAGAGAGCACCCCATGGCATTGATGGGAGAGGTGTTTTTGTTTTGATTTGAGCTCAAAGTTAGCAAGCGTTCTGGAGAAAGGTCTCAACAGCTACTGCTGGAGCTGTTGTGAAAGGTCCGTTAGTTAAAGGACAGTTAGCAGCCCGTACCTGGCTTGTTGGCGGTTGAGCAGACAAAGTCAGCCTTCAGAGGCAGACGCAGCTCGTGCAGAGAGATGGAGCCCTTGGAGGCGGCCACGCCCATCTCGCGTGGGGCCTTAGAGGGGCCCTTCCTCTGTGCGGCAGGCCCCTCGCCTTTCAGGTGGTCCAGCTCTGCCTTCAGCGCCACCCTCCTCTCCGCTGAGGAAGAGGCAACAGAGTAGCTACTTGATGATACACTGGGTTTGGGTCACGGTGTCACACCGGGCTCATCGCTCACAACCCCCCTCTGCACACAATGTGTGAGCACTGTGTGCGAGCAATGAACCAACACACAAATTGTATTTAACCTTGATGCTAAGCTATCAATTGTGTTATGAATGTGCCTTGGGAAACCAATGCTTTATGTCACGTTGAGCGTTTGACCATTTTAAAATGGTATTTAAAATATGAAGGAATGATCAAAGCCATATAGAGCAGCCGCCACGCAAGCCACACACACACACACACACAAACTTGTGAATGAGATGTCAAACACTAAATCATCTTTTTATTAATTTGTTTAACTGCCAAAAGGCCTTGAACATTGGTGGGAAAGTGCAGTCAGACTTGTTTGTGAGAAAAGGTGCAGATACATGAATGGGCGACAGAGAAGTACAGGTGTCCTTATCGTATTCACAATGATAATATAACCCTAAACACTGAGCAGGTATACTCACACAACGATCCAATGCAACATAACGAACCACACCGTTACTGTTAAACCACACAACACCTTGGTTAAATAGCGATGGTATTAAGAAACAAGAAGTCAATAACACAAGAGTATGTGAAAATGGCTGCTCATAAAAGATCAAGTCTCCCACAATTGAGTGTCGTCACATCACTTGGAGCAGACTAGTAGTCTTGCTACATGGACTAATTCTTCACTTAAATTAAGTTAACCTTACCCTCTTTCCATGTTCTGTGTGTGTTATTGACTACACTTGTGTGCACAACATATTGAGTTTTTGCCCATAATACAAAAATTAAGCAGTTGTATGCATAGTTAATAAAAATGAATGTTACATTCATATTTTAATTTACATGCAGCCGTACATATTCAAATTAAGGTAAAGTGCCCCGTGACACACATCCTACGGCTAGGCCCTTTAAGTAGCTAATTTGTCCTAGAGAATTTCCCTACTTATTCTAAAATATAGAAAAGTGGAACAGCTTGTGCTCCCACACACACACACACAGTGTGCCGACCGTAAACAGACAAAAGGCTGCAAGGCTAGACCAAAGTAAATATTAATATGATTTATAGACTGAAGAAATGTATGTTTTTGTATCTGTCTGTCTACGGTACTGTACATAAACGAGTACCGTCATGTTTTCAGAATTTTGGCATCGACTTGGTACTGAAGTATCGTTTCTCATGACATCCCTAGACCTAATTAAGGACACCATTTCCCCACATTTCACATGTATCTTCCATCATGTGTAAATGTGTTTAATAAGCAGGTATAACCTGTTTAGACTGGCTCTGCCCGACTATCAATTCTCTCAATTTTCACTGAGATTATAGTCAAATAACTTTAGCGTTCGCACAGCCAATCTGAATGGCCAATCAGCAACCAGTGGGGGCGGTTGAGTGTGATGTCGTTCAAGCATGCAGATCCACTTCATGCCAGACACGAATCCTAATACTGAGGGTTAGTAGGTGAGGCTGTATCGTGACAACTATATGAATGTGCTGTACGCATTCTACCATAGCAGCTGGAAGGATCAGGGCATTGCCTTTTTATTTTACTTTATAAACCATCATGCATTTGTTTTTGTTTTATTTCCTTTATTTGATTCTTTTAACTATTTTACATTCCTTACGTTGTTCCTCTGTATTTTCTTATTGGAACTGGAAGTACAATTGTGCATGTATTCCCTCTCTGTTTGAACTGCAATTCTGTATGAAAGGTGCTATACAATTATTATTATTATTATTATTAGTATTAGTAGTAGTAGTGCTACAGTAAATGAAGAAACACAAAAAAGTTGATTGGATAAAATCTGCTCAAATTGCTCATAACGGGCATAGACCTCTGGTTAATTGTGAAGCTAAGACTTGTAAACAATCCCCAATGGAGAGTGTCCAGATCCTATTCACAAAGTGCATTTTGGGTCTGGTTACACCAGGCTATAGCTTGTTCCTCAAGCTATAGTAGTAGCAGAGTCATTTGAGGTCTTAGAACACCCCTTGTGGTATTTTCTAAATGTTTAAATTTATTTTTAGTGTATTGTTGTTGTGTTTTTTAGTACTTGGAACCAATCCTCTGCATCAAATATCTGTCTAACTGAGAAGCAGGGAAGAAGATCACCTTCATAATCTGCTAAACAACATGCTTCCTCTTCCGTTGCACAACGTTATCAGACACGAGTGTTTGTTTGGACTTCTGCTTCCTGATGCGGTTGCTAGCGGAGCAGCAGCCAGAGACGCACTTATGTTCACTCACTTGCTACCAGCAGGAGCCTCTCGGCCTCGGCCTCCACGGGAGAGCCCTTGCCGTGCTCCTCGTCGGTGCAGCAGTTGAGCGCCTGGCTGGCCTGGTGGATCACAGTCTGCTGCAGGTTCATCTCATTGGTCAGAATCTGCAGACAGGCCAATGAGACGCATGGTGTCAATTACGCCAGCCGCCATATCCCTTGCAAGCATACGTGTTCATAACAACCAGGAAATAAGACACTTTACTGAAGCAGCTCTGCGCTATACAATACCATGTAGCAAAAGCACATGCTGTTTCACAGCATTAAGTGGTCGGGGCTCATTCCTCACCTTCATCCGCTGTTTGATACCGACGGGACCGGAGGGCCGGGCTTCCTCTGCTCCAAGAGACACGTCCTCCTTCCTCACTATCACCTGCTTCACCTGGGGCTTCTCTCGCTCCTTAATCCTGATGGACCTGTATGTATCGATACTGACACACCCACAAGCAGACCTCTCATTACGTGGCTTCCATAGCCCCCAGCAAAGTGCTCTCTCTCCCCTCAATGCAACCATTTGAAATGTTACTGTTAGTAAAGTGTAAGGTTACGTCGGGCTGGTTAGAAGGACAATACTTGTTAAGCAGGAGGAGAGCATTGTGGGGCTTAGACGCTGACTACTTTGACCAGTGCTGTTGAGGGGAGGCCGTTACTGTGGAATACCTATAAGGCAGTTTGAGGTCATCGTCTGTACTGGTCTCCACACTGTCTAAGGAGCCACTGTGCATTACGCGAGCCTTCTGGAAGTTGCTGAGTTTTGACTTGCCGTCGGGAGTGCTGCTCTTCTCCAGGAACGAGCTGGCTGGCGTTGATGTCTGGAACAGCACAGGGAAGACAGTAAAGGCCAGTGATAACAACATGGCTGGACACACTGTGGCTCCAGGGTTCCCACTCCAAGTCAAATGTAAAATTCCCTGACTTCTCCTCAAATAAAACCCTTATTTTCATGATATATAGTGAACAGAAAAACTGATAACCACTTTGTCTAAAATGGACAGGCAGCATGAGTACAACAAACTGAATATTGATGAGATATTTCACACAGGTGCTACTTAAGTACCCAATTACACCAGTGGATACGTTAGATTTGTAAAGGGGGAAGTCCTCCTTAAATGGTGAAGGGGGGGTCTGGGGGTACACCCACAGGAACAAACACTTGCAGTCTGATACATTTTAGAGCATCAATTTATGCCTATGCTCGATCAATTTATGATGGAAATGTCTTTATATAAAAGGAAACACTAAATCTAGGCATAGGTGACAAAATATAATGCTGTAAGGCTATTGGCATTCTGTATTGCTATCAAATCCTCCTCTTTTCATTTAACATGATCCCAGCTGAGTCATAGGAAACAGACATGCTTTACTCTTCTGTTCTTTAGTGTGTGTTATTTGGGAATTAGCGTGCACTTGTACTGTAAATTCCATGATATTCCATGACTGGACCCACATATTTATCAAATTCCATGATTTTCCATGTCTGGATTATACGTTCTAAAATGCCATGATATTCTAGAAATTCCATTACCAGTGGTAAGGAACCCTGTGGCTCTTTCTAGAAGACCCACCATCATTCTCCTCTCTGGACTCTGCACCACAGATGCCACAGTCTCCGCCAGCGGGGCGAGGAGGGACATGGAGGAGATGTTCAGGGCACCTTCCTCTTCGTCCTCAGTGCTAGGCTGCTCCTCGCTCTCCTCCAGGGCACCGTCGAACAATTCGTTGATCACAGCAGAGTTGATGGACTGGTCCACGTTCTTCTCGATCTCATGCGCAGCCTCTTCCTCCTGGGCTTCTTCAACAGGCTTATCCTCTGAGGGCTTCTCTCCTGAAGGGTCCGCCTTCCTCAGGGGACTGGAGGTTAAGGCAGGAGGTGGGTCCAAAAAGCCGCTTCCTGTTGTCGGGACATTTTAACATTATATTCAAGAAGCACATCGCGTCCTGACGCATCTTCCATAACAAAGTTATAGTTTAATTAAAGAAGAATAAAAACACATTTGTGCCAATGCTCATTTTCTACCAAAGGACGATTCAATTATCCAATTGTAAAATATATAGGTTCACTTTACATAATTATTTTGCTCACAAAACATAACCAATTGGTAAACACATGCAAAAACATGGATTATGAACCTTTCTTAATAGCTAGCCCAGGTATTTGAATGAAAACATTTATTTGCTTTCAGTAAACGGTCAAGTATTAAAAACGTAAATAAATAAAATGCAGTAAATTGAACCCAGCTACTGGCCGGGTCCAAATACAGTGAGAACACAAAAAAAGCATTTTCAGTACCTGGAAAAGCATCGTGTGTGGTAGAACAGGTGGCGTCAATAGATCTCGTCTCGTCATTGCGTGGCTGAGGCGTGGCCACTTCACGCTGCACAAGGTCCTCCACCTGCTGCCGGAACACAGATGCAGGCCACAACTGTTCAGACGTGGTCCGCTTCTTACTAGTCTGTCGCACGTGTGCTGTCCAAACTCTGTCTACCTTGACCGCCGCAGCACTCTTTGGGGTGTCTGACAGCTCCTCCTTGTTTTTCCACATGTTGTCGCTCTTCTGGAAGCGATTTCGAATTAGAGCCAGCTCTGATTCACGCTCCTATTGGGGAGCACGGAATGACATCCGTCTCGTTACACTTTCATTTAAGCATCAAAACAATTAGGAGATGTCAAGTTTACATCTGGGACGCACCAGCTTGTGTCTCTGGGCGAGGTCGGCGGTGGTGGAGTTGGCCGCGTGGGCGGCTCGGAGCCTCTCCTGAACCAGTCTGGTGTTGGGCGTGACGGCCGGGGTCACACCGGGGTTACTGGCCGGGGCGGGGCTGCTGGGGTTAGAGCGCTCCTGGCACCTCTCTCCGAAGCGCTCCAGAAAAGACTTCACACCTGGTGGCAGCACACACGCACACACACACAGGGGAATTAATAACACTAGCTGAACACATACCATAACAATTACACACAGCTTCAATCTGCATGCTGCCATCAATCATTTCAAGTGCTATTGTTTTATGAATTATGGGTAATTACAATTTAGACTTAGCCTGGTGTAACGACCAAATCACTTTGTGTATAAGGTCTGGGCACACTCCAATTGGAAGTGTTAACAGCTGTTGCCGACTACGTCTAGTAAATGTTTAAACCATTGGACAGTGTTTAACCAATCAGCGTTGCTACTCTGCTCTGATCGCCTCATCTAGCTCTACCACCATTTAGAAACACGCTTGACTTCAACATCATCTCCTAAAGAGATGATGTTGAAACATGGACTCACCGGGTGCTCCAGTAGTGGCTTTCTGCTGCAGCGGTGTAGAACAATCCTTTGCGACAAACCTCTCTCTGCTCTGGGGTCCAGAGGGTCCAGAGGGTCCAGAGGGTGTGGGCCTGGCAGTGGGGTTAAGCTTCTTGGGGCTGGATGGTAAGTCAAGACCCCTGGAGGGCACCTGGCTCTTAATGGGGCTTTGATTCATAGGAACTGCTGCCGAGGAGGGGCCACCCTTCTGGAGAGTGGAGAGGGGAGCTGCACCATGGTTGGTGCTCTTCTGGGGACTGGCTGCCAGGAAGGGCAGCGCCCTGTCTGCCTGCACAGCTGGCTGGGTGGCAGGGACGTCTGCCTTCTGTGGGCTGTGTGGAACCACCTTGATGGTGTTCTTGCGTGGCGAGTAAGCACTCTGATGAAAGAGGCAATTATACACGTTAGCATAACATAACCATAGTGTGTGTGTGTGCGTGTACACGCGTGTACACACACACACACACACATCTCCCTACTATGACACTTCCGAGAAACATGGCCACAAAAGAACAACAGCAATACAAAACAAAGTGCATCCATTAACCCACCTGACTATAGCTGGGCGGGGGCCTGCTGCTTGCCAATGGGCCGGGCCGTGTGCGGTCTGAGGCACAGGCTTTATCATCAACAATGGCTGGCTTACAGGCGGTGCCAGGCTGCCCTGGGGCCTCATCTCTGGGAGCAGCCGGGTGGCCCATGTCGTCCTCCCAGGAACCAATGGTGGCAGCCAAATTGGCCAGGCGGCCTTTCCTCCCCAGGGGAGTACCTGGGGCACAGCTAGGGGTGGCAGCCGGAGGAACGTCCAGTTCCCTTCTCACCGGGGACAGGGGAGCACAGCTTGGAGCAGCATCACTGGGACCTACAAATGTATTCAAACGGACATTACATTCAAAACGTTGTTCATACAAGACCATGGGTCTTCAGAATGCTTCCACTTGATATGGCACTGAACAGCAGCACAGCAGTCAAGAGCTTCCTACACTCACTGTCCCAGTACTGCCTCTGCTCTGCCAGTTTCTGCAGGCGAGACCTCATGCCTGTGGGGGTGGCGGCAGGGCCTTCCACTGTCTCCTCAGTGCTACTGCGTGGAGCCGGACTGACGGGTACCATCTCCACCTCCCTGGTCTTCGGGTGGTTAGAGGACACGGCCGGCCTCTCTGGCTCCGCCCGCGAAGTCTTGGTCGGCTGCGGAAGACTGTGGACAGCGGGCCGGGCATCGCTCCTCTCCAGGGAGGAAGAGGAGCGCAGGCTGGCTGGGCCCGCGGGGGGCTTCTTGTCCGTTTGGGGGTCGGCCAGTAGAGCGGGGGCCACCGGGCAAGGCACACTCGGAACCTGGTTCTCGTCGTCGCTCTGGCGCTGTGCATTCCCCCCCGAGCAAATGCGCTTGGAGGGAGAGGGCTTGGATGGGGTGAGTGGAGCTGAGGGGTTTCAATAGGATACAAATTGTATTTTTCAGAGATATGCTATGATAGCAACAAAGGTGTCGATCATTTCTAGCAATCAATTCATGCATTCTGTGGGAATAATGACTAGAAAATTGCCTTTCAACAGAGATCATCATCACACAATAAGCAAACAGGTTTGTATGGCACAGTACATTTAAAAAGCATGTCATACCTTTATCACTAACAGGTTCACTGGTTAAACTATTAGTTTCTGCCAATGGCTCCCTGGTCCTTTTGGCCATTTGTCTGTTGGCTGCATTGGGTCTTTCAGCCATTTTCTTTTGCAGGTTCTCTCTACGAGCACGGGTTCGCTCCAAGAGTTTCTAGTAAATACATAAAAATAAAAAATAAAAGTATAATTCTTGATTAATAGTTATTTCTTGAAAATCTCCAGTTTATTCAAGATTAAGGTTAATAACAAAGGCTTTTCTGAATGCATACAAATAAGGATAATGACAACTAAGTTCCTTTTCCAAATTTTCATTGAGAAACCAGATAGCTGTGAATGCCATTACTGTGGAAAACTGACTGCTTTCCTCTAAAATCCACATGAATGGCTTCTGTTATACTTTATTCCACATTCATGCTGACATTTTTGAGAACCCTTTTCTATGGCCTCTAAGGCAAATTATAGAATTTGATTAACTGCCCTATAACTGTAAGAAATTCCAATGCTGCCTTCACAATGTATCCAACTTGGAAACTTGGAAAACCTGAGGGTGTGCTTAAGTCACTGCTCTGGAATGAGCCACTCCTGTTTGTGGTTTCTCATCACTAGAGCCACCCCTTGACATACATGGACATGAAAAAACATAATGTGAGACTTTTTCAATTCCATTTACACCCAAAACACTTAATTTCCTTAATTTCCTGTGCAGCCCATTCAATTACAAGTTTCTAAAATTTCCTGGGTTTTCATCGGCTGTTGCTGTGTTCAGTTGGCCAAATTCCACCAGGGCTGCACATTGTAGCCCATATGTCCTTACTTGGAAAGGAATTTGTAACCTACTGTACTGAAACGTGTTCTAAGCATGGTGTCAGTGACTTCCCTGTACAGTATAGTTTATTTTTCTGCACCACATATGTCGAAACACGTAAAATTTCTACGTATGGTTAAAACATAATGAAAAAATTCGAAAAAACAATGCGCAGTGAATTTCACTACAATGTATATTAAAATGAATTCAAAGTAGGATTTAGATTCATACTCGGCATATTTTACTGTAGGCTACTGTAATGACGGTTACCACACAACAAATAAACACGTCACGTGTCTCCTTGACTTGAAAATAGATTGAACGATTGACAAATTAAATTATGGCAGTTATTATTTAAGTGGTTTACGTTTATTATAGTTAAATTTAAAAAAAGATTTGCGGTTACAGTTGCAGACGTTACCATAAGCACAATGATTGTAAACATACTTGTTAATCAACAGCTTAAACGGAGTAGCGTTAGCTGAGTTTGCCAGCTAACGCTAACTTCATAGAGATCACCAATCTCACCTCAGTAAAGGGATCCATTCCGGATATAGTGTATCTTCTATCAAACTAATGTTGAACGATATGTCCTTACTACTCTATTACACTCCTGTGCATTAAAACGTGCGACCGTCTTTAATGTAGACGTGGTGAGCTGAGGGCTCTTCTGTTCCTCTATTCACACAAACAGCCTCTGTTCAAATTTGAATTTCAGCGCTGAGTGCAGTTTGCCGATTCTGACGGCTGAGGAGCCAACAACCAACCAATCACAATCTAATAGTGGGGTGTGACACGCCTGGCCCGCCTATCACAGTCAATGGAAAAGCAGAGAAAGGGCAACGCTTTCCCTTATTAACAAATCACATCAGCAACGACACTGTGATGTTTCTGTACACACCAAAATGTCGAGCTTGTTGGACAGTGGATATGCCCCACGATACGACCCCGTCAATATTAAGTTTTCTTTGATTAATGTAGAAATGTATACTACAATTTAATAGTTATCACATTCTATAGCAAAGACAGGGATACATAGAAGGAAATGTAAACCAGTTAATTAAATACATTTTTTGTTTGTTTAGCCACACACAAGTATACATTTCAAATGCTACAAGCCATGCATAATTAAAATGTTCCCATCACGATTTATAAACAGGAAACTACATTTCCCATAAGCACTATCGGTTCAGTTTGCCGTAGTTAGACACAAAACATCATTCAGCTCTTTGCAGTTTGAACTTGGTTGTTAGTGGAGACAGGCAGGATACAGTACTGACGATAGGTTACCTCAGCTCGATCATCATCAGCATCCTCGTCGTTGAATTGGCTCAACACTGAACAACATTCGTTTCTATATTATTTTTATTTTGTGAATACGTTAACCAACTAGTAGTACAGTACTGCTGTCATCACTGGTTGAAATCTTAGCCTACTTCTCTGATTTGGTTGGCTACAGTACCGTACTGGTACTGTAACGTTAGCTAACCTTGTTGACGTGGGTGGTCATTTTACGTGAGAGAAGCTCTGATTGGTAGTTTCGCAAGATATGCTGGAATCTATAAAAGTCACAGGTAACGTTGTATTTTTTCTTCTCTATCGTTGTTGACGTATGGAGTTAGTTAGACATTTTTAATTATACATTATTTTAATGTACTGATAACTAACTACTATGTAATGAACATTGTATTGCATTATGCACATAGATATAATGTATACAATTTGGTACTATTAGTAAATTGTATAGGCCGCCTAATACAATTTGTATTTATTCTTTATGAATTTATAGTGGGTAATTAAACACACACCTCAAACAGTATATACAAATGTACCAGTTATATTCAAAATACAAATCACAATGTTTAAAATACTGTATTATTTTACATACTTAAAATGATGTAGTCGCTGATATTTGTCAAATAATAAAGTCAAATATAACAGTTCTAGATGTTACTTTTATCCTGTAAACCAAACAGGTTGATACTTTTGTTACGTTTCCTTTTGGTAAATTATCCGTGCTTAGGTAATATGTGTGCTGTTTGTGAGTTTGTCCATTCTGCATCAGTGCCCCTGTGTAAACAACGAGTTGCCTGTTAGACATGTTCACCACACTGCTGACTGCCAGTCTGGAGACATGATAGGGAATAATGAGCTCTGTGGCAACAGGAATGAATTGTCCAGGACCAGTGTTGGGTAGTAACTAGTTACTAGTAGCTATTCTGTAATATTATTACTTTTTCCAGTAACTAGTAGTGTAACTAATAACTTTTTCCAAAAAAATAATGCAATTACAATTACTAATCCAATTAATGCTGCATTATTGCGTTACAAGAACAAGATTTCTGGTCCTAGCAAACTTATGGTAGGCTAATTGAACCAACCTGTCCAATCATCTGGTTTGAGAGGCTGCAATGTTTTCACTTTGGCGGATTGTTGACTCCTAAGGTTAATTATTGTTCCAAAAAATAGGATTCAATTCTAAAATGAGGTTGTCATTTTCCGAAGGGGTGAGGCAGGGTAGTGATTGTGGAAGTAATGTATTAATGTAACTAGTAACGTAACTAATTACTTTTAATACCCAGTAATAAGTAATAGTATAACTTTTTGAAGGAGTAATACGTAAATAGTAACATTACTATTCCTGAGTAACTTTACCAACACTGTCCAGCACATAGCAATGCAAACCCAATGATACTGTACCCATAGAACTTCAACCTGCTGATACAGTGAGGGAAAACATTATTTGATCCCATGTTGATTTTGTATGTTTGCCCATTTACAAATAAATTGTCAGTCTATCATTTTAATGTTAGGTTTATTTGAATAGTGCGACAGGATAACAAAAAAAGAATCCAGAAAAACATGTAATTTAACGGTACATGGCCCTGTTTTATGAAGGCATTATTGGTGCAAATCATCTGAGCACCTGTGACAGTGATTTTGTAGATGTAGCAAAGAGTCAAACATTCGTATCAGTAAATGTGAAGCTACAGAGATAAATGCTTTAGTATTTGCAAACTCCTACAAGAACAACTCAACCGTTGAATTTGTGGCTTGCAGATTATGATCTGTGCACCTGTAATGGAGAACTTGAGAAGGTGTACCTGTTGTTCTTGTGTGAGTTTTCAGCTACTAAGGCATATATTTTTGTGACTTCACACTTATTGATACAAATGTGTGACTACTTTCTACAACTACAAATGCACTGTCACAGGTGCTCTGATGTTTTGCACCAATGTGTGTCAACCTTCTAGAACTACAGATTCACTGTCACAGATGCTGATGTTTTGCACCAAAATACCTTCATACCGTCTTGATGCGGTGAAGTTTTCCTGTCCCCTTAGCAGAAAAACACCCCCAAAGCATAATGTTTCCACCACCATGTTTGACGGTGAGGGTGGTGTTCTTGCAGTCATAGGCAGCATTCCTCCTCCACCAAACACAGAGCTCGATTTTGGTCTCATCTGACCACCAAGTTCTCCTCTGAATCATTCAGATATTCATTAGCAAACTTCAGACGGGCCTGTACATGTACTTTATTGAGCAGGGGGACCTTGCAGGCACTGCAGGATTTCAGTCTTTTACGGCGTAGTGTGTTAATAATTGTTTTCTTGGTGACCATGGTCCCAGCTGCCGTGAGATCATTGACAAGATCCTCCGGTGTAGTTCTGTGTTGATTCCTCACCGTTTATTTGAACTCAATGCAATTATTTATTATATTATTAATATTATATATTTTTATATTTTGATATTGTTTATTTATTGTCTATATAATTATACCTTACAATAAATTAAAATACATATCTTACATACAGTAGCCTGAATGTACATTATTTTCTTTTAATTGTATACATATGTAAATATAGAAAATGTGATGCTATATTTATAGCACTACAGTGCACATATTGTATTACACACACAAACGTTTGCGTTTAGCAGCAGCTCAGATCTATTTTAATCATGGCTTCATAAGAGGATTGTCTTGGCACCTTGTGTGCACGTGGGTGAGGGTATTATTATATATTTGTATTATTATTTTGGCATAAAGAATGCCTTCACTCCCTGCTTCTCTCTTTCAGAAAGGCTTCACTGGCCAGAGGTAGAAATGTCCAAAAAGTACATCCTGAGCAACACGGAGAAGCCAGCGAGTCTGAGTCAAGGTCACCTTGAGAAGCTTTCTCCCAATGTCCTCCAGGACCTCTTCACCACTGTCACCAGAAGCTACAATGTTCTGCTGCAGATGGAGCAGAAGGAGAGACAAAGCCCGAAGCATTCCCCGAGGAGGAGGCCTACAGCATCACTGAAGTGTGCTTCCATGTTTCACAGAAGACACTGCCCCCTCCTGGCCGCTCCCGCCGCGCGCCAAGTAGTCCTTAACACCGCACAGTCCAAAAGTCTGTCTAATCTGCCCAAAGCAGCTCAGAACATCGCCGTGCTGGGCAGTGCTGTGAGACTGTCCCCTCGCCCGGTGACCCGTCCGACGAAGACGTGCAAGCCCAATTCACCTTGGAACAAGCTTCCTTTATTGTACAGACCTTCACAGAAAATAGAGAATGCCAAGAAGCTGTGTATCCTTTCAGCCATCAAGCCATCAAACGTAGAGAAAGAGAAATTCAAGTTTTTAAAGTCTGGGTTCAGCTATAACCCCCAGTTTGAATATAGTAACCCCGTCTCCCCGCTTGTCCTGGAACGTCACAGCAGTGCTTCGAACCGCTTTCTGACGCAGGTAGGACAGTCCAGTAAGGTTACATGGTTCAGTTGAATACATTTCTGAAGTGGAGTATTGATTATTCTGCAGTAGGTGTGACTGGCAACTCTGAGTGGTTCTCACCCTACATTCACTTCCATTGGTTTTCAGAAACAATAGCAATGCTGTGAGGGAACTGCAGGGTTTAATGGTTTAACACAAGTCAAATTATGCTTCACTCTAATGTCGGGCACAGACAGATATTGTGGTGCATCATTTACTTGCCAAGCAAGGGTCAAACTAAGAAAATGTTACATATGCCACTTGCTGATTGTTCAGTGACAAGTCTCTATAGGTGAAAGTAGGGATAGGACGATATATGATATTATCGTTTATCGTGATACAAATACTGACGATAATCGCATCGTTGTGAATGTGTGAATGTCCTTTAACGTGATAATCACAAATATCCTCACATAAGTATGAATATTTTCATAAGTGACTTGATAAATGCTGTCTAGCTCACTGCAGTCCAATTGTATTAATTTACAAATGTATTTATTAGCCTGCATCTGTCCAGTCAATCACCATCAGGGCTGAAGGCTCGGCTTGCCCATTGTGTCCCCACATAAAAATGATCAATCAAATTTGTTGATATACTGGTTTCAAAACAAAAAGAATCACACAAAAAATACGTGTGTCATGATACAATAGAAATGTAAGATAAACAAAATGTAACATTAATATTTTTTTGTGCTATTTTAAGAGTTTAAAAATAATATAATAAATAATTAGCAATAAGCTATTATTTTGTCCAGGATAATCGTGACATACATTTTTCATATTGTCTCATGTCTATGTGAAGTTGAAATTGTGCTTCAGACTTGTCAGAGAGCGAAAACAACACACAATCATTGTTGTTATTATTAGCATTTAAAGATAAACCAATGATTTACATTTACTGCATGTATATTCTACTTTTACTATCCTACAAACTGGCAAGTGCTATTTTCACAGACCATGTCTGGGTCTGACTTGTCAATCTGCAAGTCACTGTTAGTTAATAAGGATACAATGAAGTGTTCATGCCTCACTTAGTGCTTCAATCTGGACTTTATATATCCTACAGTTTGATAAATTATGCCTATACTATATAGCAGTTACTGTGCATCAACATGTTGTGAAGGATTATGCACTTACTGTGTTGCTTATTCACTTCATGGAGTCAGGTGTGGCTATTTGTAGAATGCTGTGCTAGTTTTCCATCTGTGTATTAAAACATCTTACTATTACTAATACTATTTTAGTAAAGTTTAGTATACATGCCTTCCAGATGATTTTCGCTATGGTTAGATAATATTCAGATAATCTTTGTTTGGACAAGTGAACAAACTCAAGTGAATAACTGTAGGGGTAGCCGCAGTGCAGGCATTTCTATACATTCAAGTAAATGTGGATGTTTGTGTTCATCAGGCGGTACGGATAATGGAGGTGGCCCTGGAGAAATACAGCAGCTATGAGAAGTTTGAGCTGGCCACTGGAGGCAACCTACTCCCCAAGAGCCGCATCTGGTACAATGTCAGGAAGTACATGGAGAAGGAAGGCTGTGTGGGGGAAGTAAGAATATTCCCAGAATATTTGCATTAAATTACCATTATGAGTTTATTATAGATCCATTATTGTATATACTGTACTCTGCAAACAAGTGTGGAAACTATAATCAGTCATTTATGGACCAACTAATCAGAGAAGAACTTAATATAGAATGATTTTGTCCTGCACTAAAAGCTTTTCTATGAATTTCTTAGGAGAATATAAGGTGCATCAATGTTTGATCTCACCAATTCATTGTCCAGAAGTATATTCTGCACTGTAGACAGCAGCATTGTAGCCTATTCAGTCAGACAGCGAAGTCAGTGAAGCAGGGCAAATGCTCTGTGGAGAAGTGAAGACACGTAGATAGTGACTTGAAGCCATTTTGTATTCTGCCTGTTCAGATATCAGTTTATGTAACCGTCCTTACAGGCATTCAGGCCTGTAAGGATACATTCCGCTGAACACATCCTAACATGTACTGGCTCCTTATGTACGGCAGGGCGGTTTGAACATACTTACATCCTGGACTACATTGTATTACTAATAGTATGTTCCTCACTAACCAGAGTGTACATATCAATACAGTGTACACACTGATACACAGAATGTGGACCACAGTGATACAGAAGTGATCGGGCAAGGACAAGTCTCCTTATTTCCATCTTTCTAAGTGAGGGGGTCACTTGTGTGAGTTATGTAACCGAGTGTGTGCCATTCTGACAGATAGTGGTGAACATGACCGACGACCTCCTCTCCAGGGCTTCTATGACGGTGGTGAATGGCAGACCCACACTCACAATCAACACCTCCTCCGCACGCGAGCATTGGCTGGAGGGCATGCTACGCCACGAGATTGGTGGGTGATCTCACACTGTCCTGCGTGTGTGTGTGTGTGTGTGTGTGTGTGTGTGTGTGGTAGTTTTCACTTTTCAAAATACTTTCCAAAGAAAGTAAAGGACACAATAAATAATTTGTTGCAATCCATAAATAATGTCACATCTGGGGCCAATACATTATTTCTTACTTGAGCTTTGCACTTCTCTATAATTCCAGTTCCTTTTTTTTTAACTAATTTCGAAGATTTGAATACAAAAACAAATAGAATTTTATGACAGTTATGACAATTTTATGACACGATTTGATTGTTTATCGGGATAAAAATACTAAAGATAATTTTGCTGTGGTGAATTTCTAATATCTGGACAATTGTGAATATACTCACATAAGTATGAATATATTCACGAGTGACATGAAAAAGCTGTCTAGCTCACTCGTAACCTATTATTTTCCTAATTTATTTATTAGCCTGCGTCTTTCCATCAAACTTCACTATGGCTGAAGGCTTGGCATGCCATTATATCCCCCACATTTTAAAAAAATCTATAGGATGTGTGTGTTGAAATACTGGCTTCCAAACGGAGGAACCAAACAAATAAAAGATGCAATAGGTAACCTATGATGGAATACAGTCTTTGTTTCTTATCTAAATGTAAGATAAAGATTCCAGTACGTTTTCGTACAATTTTAAAACGTTGATAATTACCAGAATAATATCGTCAAATGCAATTATTTTGGCCAGCATAATATGTGACGTGAACTTATTATATCATCCCCATACCTAGAGCACTTATATAATAAATAAACATAGTGTTCTAACAGCAGCAGCACCCATAACCTATACTTGGGTGTTTCTGTTGGCCAGGGACTCACTACTTCCGGGGCATAAACAACAGCCACCAGCCATGGAGCAGCAACGCAGGCAGGAAGAGGCACAGCCTAAAGCCCCTGAACCCCACCGAGGAGGGCCTGGCCAGCATCCACAGTGTGTTGTTCAGGAAGGACCCCACCCTTTGGCGAGCCGCCCTGCTGTACTACACCGTCTACCAAGCCAGCCACATGTCCTTCACACAGCTCTTCCACAGCCTGGGACGCTTCGTCCATGACCCCAACACGCGCTGGGACTACTGTGTCCGGGCCAAGAGAGGCCAGACCGACACCGGCCAGCCAGGTCAGGGAACTTGACCTGTAGTCTCACCCTCCCCCATCATTAGCATAACTCTGCAGCTCCACATGTGATACATAGACCTCTGTGGTACTTTCACTGGCTGTTAGCATTGTCACACAGAAGTCTGTAAGTCCTGACGCAACGCTAGTGCGCTGCTTAATTTACTCAGTTCAGTTTTTCCATTTATTTTAAGCAGTAGCCGTAGCCTGTTTTTTTAACCGATTTACAAGCCCTGCAAACAGCCAGAGTTGTGTCATTACGTTTCCTAAGAAATTCCTCAATGTAGGTTTAACGTCCCACTTGGTCATTGAGTTATGCAGTCAGTCGTGCGTGTCAATCACAACGCCTCTCCTGTCAAGTGGGCGGGTCTTGACGCAGTTAGCCAGCACTGTGTCCCAGACTTTCCATAAGGCTGGCGTGTGTCTGCTGAAAGCCTGTGCCTCCATTCCTGATTTGGAGCGTGTTATGCTTCCTGTGTCCCCAGGCTGCTTCAGTAAAGACCAGGTGTACCTGGATGGTATCCTCAAGATCCTGAGGCACAAAGACAAGATTGACTTCCCAATGCTGGTGGCTCTTGGAAAGGTGAAGGAGCTTTTGACATGCATGTTGTTCTGACTGAGACTGTTCTGCAGAGAAGACTGGTCTGATGTTACTGCACTATTACTGTATGTGCATACGTATGTCTTCTGGAGGGGTCTTTTAATGTAGACTTTGATGTGCATTTGGCAGAGTCATTCTAAGGTATTCCGGTCCATGTATTGTTCTGCCCACACGATTTGTGCGCGTTGCGGATGACGCACATATTTCACGCGGACTGTCCGCTCTGACCAGCATTTTGTGTTCATACGGACTTGTGCTCATTGACTGTGCATGGGTGATGGGTTGAAGCCCGCTATAGACAACAATGGATGTCCTGCTAACCTTTACAGGCTTGGAGTGGTCTCAGCACATAAACAATACACCAATATTCCACACGGAAAACAGTTTGTTTGCATATATCGTAGTTATGAAGATCGCTAATGCCGGCTATACAGAAACAGCCGACATGCCCACAAGGTACGGAGCCTATATAGTTTAGAACAGCCCACAGAAGTATCCCTGGGCCTTAATGTGGCTGCTTTGGGGACAGCAGTGAACATGACACATTAAGAATATGATGAGCCTCGTATGGGAGAGCACATATTCTACTTTGCTTCTCACAGCTGATCTCTTAAGTGGATCAACTGCATGTGCCAGCGTTGAAGGTCACTTTGGCTAAAGGTTCAACTGTATAGCTATTTTAGAAGGGATGCCCCACCCCACCCCACCCCACTTAACAAGGACACCCCACCCCACTTATCAGGGACACCCCACTATAACAGGGAGACATCTGAGGAATTGTAACTCGGGTGTCCATTGCTGCAGTAGAATGTATAGCTAATGTACCAGCGTCACTAACGATGTCTGCTGGCTCTCTGCACTTTCAATGCCAGGTGTCGTTCGAGGACGTGGATCGGCTTAAGGGCCTGGCCCAGATGGAGAAGGTGCGCATCCCCCACTTCCTCCAGGACCGGGCTGCCTACACCCAACAGCTGGACAAGATCATGGAGGCCAACCGGCTCACAGACGCGGAGCTCGGGGTCATCGTCTGAGGAAGCCCCCAGTCTAACCAAAACCGTGTTAATAAAAGTGCCATTGATGTCCCCTGCATGTTTCTGTACCACCAACGCATGGTGGCCATTCTCAGCCATTCTATCTTGCTTTCCGCACTGTACGTCTATGTCGTGGCATGTATGAAAAAGCGTATGCTTGCCTGGAGGAAGATAGCACTATCGCTCACATCATATTCACGGCAGTGCGCTAGCTCAGACCAGAGAGAGCGATAAGGATAAGGAGCAAATGGTACATTGTATCTGCTTCGACAGCAGCAGTGTCACACCTGGTGCACACAAATAATAACCGTTTTGCGAACAAAGCCGATGCCTTGTAGATTATTTAGAAGAGTTTAATGCATTATCTTAACCCCACAGGCTCCCTTGAAAACGTCCCGGGTTCTCCTATGGAATGGTTTACATGAATGACTATGTGAGTGATGTTTACATGTTGTGGAAACCCCAGATTAAATACATGGTCTGACAAGGGGTTTGTTGTCGAACTACTGTATATACAGTATACTGCATAATATACAGTATAATAATACTGTATATTAGTGTATATGCATAACAGTGTATATGCAAAGTGAAGTTAACTAGTGGGACTGGGATTGAAATATCTATTCCAATCCCTAATCTATTATACCTTGCTTTTATTAAATGTTATTTAATTATTCAGGATTTCTAACTGTAACAGCAAGAGTACCAGAAAATAATATTGACCTCTCCTATTGTCACTTTGGAACAGTGTTAAATAGCTGACCCAGAGTCCTGTCATCTAGAACCAAACACACAACAACACACAATATTGTCTCCGTCAGTGCTGGCAGAGGTGTTGCAGGTCTGGTTTCACTGTGTAACCGGAAGCCACAGAGGCCATATGTGTATTGACACCTACTGTACATGCAGTGACAGGCTGGACAAAAGACTTCTGTCACAATAACAGACCCACACACAGATAATTCCGTTCACACTATCTTATTGCTTGTCCAGTCCATTGACGACAATGCAACATTAGGTTACAAATATCACTAGAAGTTGTGAATAATGTTTGGAAGTGTAATCTCACAGGTGTAGCCTATTAAGAAGAAGGTAGGCACTATGCTTAAAAACGATGGGCTATATTTGAAGTGTATTAGCAACCATTTAAAAACACCAAGGTATAGCATGCAAAATGACAAAGCAGCACTTGTTAATTAGTTATTTATTATAAAGTGGTCACAATTTTAAGAGGTTACAAATTTGTTTTATAATATAAAATGTATTCATAGCCTACTTTGTTGTTCCAAAGAGCTAAGATATAGGCCTAAAAATAATAACCTATGTATATACACAGTTTAATAGAAGAACAATGTAAGGGAGGCCTTTTCCAGCTTCTGTCACCGAGGAGCAAGACCAGCATGGCTGATGTCATCTGGTTCGGTGGTTTTCTGAAGAGACTCTCAATTAGACTTCCACAAGCAATTATCCGTTAGGGGGCAACAAGCTTCCATCAGACCAATGTCTGTCACCAATTACAGTCTCAGGCTCAGCAGTGTTTTAAACAAGCATAATTTCCAGCAGAATGTTATTGCTCCCACATCATGGCAACCTGCTCTACTTCTGCCATGCATAAAGGACAAGCGTGTACTCACATATTCTATATTTAAGGAAGCATCATTAATAGAATAAACATTAGGCTGGAGTTGAGATTAACAAAACAGGAGGAATGCGAGCATGGACCTATGAGGCCCCTGGGCACAAGCATCTTTGGAGACCCCACCCCCCATGACATGCCTTTTTTTATATACGGTATATATAGGCACGATGTTATTTAACATTGTTCCAGTACGAGCCTGAAACTGATATGTTACACAAAGGATTTATAGCTATTGCTGATTTGCAACTCTTGTTCCTAGTTTAACGTATACAAAAAGTATACAAACAACATATTATGGTATATAAAAAATATAATCGTGGCAGCCCCTCCCCTCCCTGTCTGTGCACCGTTTTGAGTTGACTACTCACCCACAAGTATTTAGTGTTTGTTTGGTTGTATCTGTTCTAGTGGGTTATTGTATGTGTTGATTCTGTTGAGATTAAAGCACTGTTTCGTTTACCACGCTTTTGTGTCGTTGCTAAACGTAACAATTAAGTCACATTTGCATTGCAAGTAATTTAGCTCTGTTTTATCCAACCCAAATCAATTTGTGTGAGGTACAAACCTACAAAATAGCTCTTTAAACCAATTCTAATAATAAATCACTAATAATCCATTTAAACCCTTACGGAAAATCATACAAGAGGAGAAGTTACCCTGCCCGGAGGAAGCCTGAGGCCCCCGTCTGGAGCCAGGCCCAGAGGGCCACAGAGCCCAGCCGGGCACAGCCCGAACAAGCAACGTGGAACCATCATCTTCTTCATCCTATGGGCCCACCACTCGTGGGAGGAACCGCGGGGGTCGAGTGCGCTGTCAAATGGGTGGGAGGGTTGTGTTGAACTCTGACTGCATATGCACCAAACAGCAGTTCTGAGTAGGGGACTCCATAGTTCTACTGGGAGACATCAGTATGGGCAATGATGGAGACACCTGGAGAGGTGTGATTGGGAAGAACAGCCTCCCAGATCTAAACCCGAGCGGGCGTTTGTTGTTAGACTTCTGTGCTAGTCATGGACTGTCTACAACAAACACCCTGTTTGAACATAAGGATGCTCATAAGTGTATGTGGTACGAGAGCACCCTAGGTCGAAGGTCGATGATCGATTTTGTGATCGTATCAACTGATCTGAGGCCGCATGTTTTGGACACTCGTGTGAGGAGAGTAGCAGAGCTGGCTACCGACAATCATCTGGTGGTGAGTTGGGTCATGGGGTGGGGGAAGACTGGACAGACCTGGCAAGCCAAACGGGTACTGCGGGTAAACTGGGAACATCTGGAGGAGGCCCTTTGGCATCACTGTGGAGGTTGGGGACATTGAACCTGAGTGGGCAATGTTCAAAGCTTCCATTGCTGAAGCTGCAGTGGAGAGCTGTGGTCTCAAGGTCTTAGGTGCCTTAAGGGGCGGTAACCCCTTGAACACCGTGGTGGACACCAGTGGTTGGGGAAGCCGCCCGACTGAAGAAGGAGGCCTTTTGGAATATGTTGTCCCAGAATACTCTGAAGACGGATCCTGGAGGGGGCCTGGGAGTATGCCCTTCCAGTCTACATGTGCTTTGTGGATCTAGAGAAGGTGTATATCGGGGTCCCCTGTGAGATACTGTGGGAGGTGCTGTGGGAGTATGGGGTGAGGGGGTCCCTTTTAAGGGCAATCCAATCCCTGTATGCCCAAAGTGAGAGCTGTGCACGGATTCTCTGCAGTAAGTTGACCCAACTACGGATAAGCGGATGAAGATGGATGGATGGATGGATGAATCACTAGCCATCTTTACCTTGTACACCTGTTTTATTATTTAATGCAACTACTAGCCCACCATCAGGGAATCATGTGGCTGCATGCAACTCAATAGTATAGAGTAGAGAGCATGAGTTGTTGTTTGACCAAATATTAGAACGGGATGATCACGATGGTAAAATATGATTGCTGGTGGCACACAGCTGCCCTGATTACACACTGCAGTCTAGAGTTTACAGAGAATGGTGCGATACATGTACAAAACACATTCAGTGTGCCTAAAACACATTACCATAGTGAAAGAGGTCAGAGAAGTATGAGTGCCTTTTAGCCGGAGGCCCCTAATGGTTAGAGGCCCTAGGTCCAGGCCCATTGTACCCGGTCTATAATCCAGCCCTGAATTCGAGGATAAAAACATCTGCCTGCCTCCGCTTTTGCGATATGCCTGTAAACCACTAAGCATCCAGGAGAGGGAGCTGTTGGCTTCAGGTTTATGGCTTGCGTTGCCTACCTGGTATGGTGGATTCGTGTGGAGTCCTCCTCATTCTGCTGCGCGCCGTTCATGGTGACCACCATCACCACCCATGACTGTCTGGGAGTAGACCCCTCCCTTAGCATCAAACCCGTCGCTGCTTTCTGGTGTTTTAATATTGAATGATGAACGAGACGTAACACACCAAGACTTCGCTACATCTCTGCGACGCGAGAATGGGCCTATTATCAATCAAGATCGCGGGAACAGTAACTAGAATGTGAAAAGGTTTGGAGCCGAGAGGCAAATATTTTTTTGCATTGCAAGTGTTGAATGGTGTGTCGCCTGTTGCTTCATGGGCTGCCGGACACACGACACATTCCTTGGTGCACTGGCTGTCCATTTATGTTTCAGCTCATTTTGCTCTGAGTTCGCGCACAGTGGCGTGGTTATTGATTCGTTTGGGTAGACTAATATTGATTGTCTGTGGATTTAGCGTTATCTTTGGCTGTTTCAAATAATGCCTCATTCACAATCACATCAAGCATTGATTTCAGCAGTTCAGTTAAGATATGAGAGTGAGACAGTACATCATGCCTAGCCAGAGCTACGTCTATTTGGGCGGTATGTGCGTGCAAGTTAGAACACAAACGATGTCATTAGATCGTTTACATTAGGCCTAATTGCGTTGTAATTAATATGAACTTAAATGACATGTTACGCGCAGCTGGTATCCAAAATTATTCTGCGTCAAGTTGGATAATTTTTTTTTCCATTGTGATTTAGCCTATGTTTTCTTTAATGTTAACTATACCATCCTCCCTCAATATCATCTAATAGCAGTAACATTACTCATTATATTGTTGTATACTTTGTTTATCTTTGGAATTAACATTTTGATAAATGTTTTTATATTTTTATAAGGTACAGGTGCACAATTTATTGGTACAGGCTTGTACAGCAATCCCAATCAACCTTTCACTCTTCTATCACTAGCAGAAGCAGGCCTGATTCATGTTCATGTTAGGCAGGCTATAGTTTGGTAAATTACAGATACGTTGTTCTGCACTGTATAATGTTACCAGTAGCCATGCAGTTGAATTGCCTGTTTTAACATGATTTAAAAAAAATCCTATGCCACTCCTCGATTTGTGTGTGATTTCTTTTGTTTGGTTACCCAATAACGTTTGGTCTCTCAAATATTGGTTCTTAGTGTCTGGCTGGCACCCATTTCTGGTAAAGCTCTTGGTCTCGCATCAATATTTTTCTCATTGCACTCTATTCATTCATATATTCTTTTGCTCTGTTTGAAATGCATGCTGGTCATTGTTAGTACTGCATATTATTGACTTCAAACATAATAGGCCTACTAATTTCACATGACCAATTGCTGGTTTCAAAATGGAACAGTAATGTTTTCTTACCTATGCACAGATCCTGCATGTGCTTTTACAGCTTCACACCTTAATGATAATAATACCAATGCACCAACTAATAGGACTACAGTTCAACTCAATTCAATTCACACGATGTCTTCATGGTCTGCTGGGCTCCAACAGCACCCTGCAGGAGGGCATCATAGTTAGTCATTCAGGAAAATTGCCTGCCTTTCAATACCCAGCATGCTTGGACCTTCACGGTGGCTGGTATCTCTGGGCAAACAGCAGACAATGGGGACTCTCCCCCACTCTCACTCGATCTCCTCTTCACACACGCCCCAGCCCCCACTCTCCGATAGCCTCTGAAAACATTACAGGCTGTAATGATCTGCTCTGATCATGTTTATGGAGACGTTATAACTCTGCATTGGTCAGACCGCTCCGTTTCTCAGCATAAGGTGAACCTGTAGCCATGTTTCAAGGTCTCACACAGAAATCGTCTCTTTACTTCTCCGTGGGTTTGTTTACCAGTACCCACGTTCACATTATCTACTGGAGTTGAGCAGCAGCATGTTTTATCTAAGAGCGTTGTTAGTGATTAAATACTCCATTCAATGCCATAGGGTGCTCTCTCAGAAGCTCCGCCCTCCAAATTGGACACAAATTGCCAAGGCTATGATAGATTTGTAAGGTGCACCCTGCACCACTTTGTTTGTGTTCCCATTTACAGAGCCTAGGCTGTGTAGAAACACACAGATCATTTTTTTTCAGCGCGCACGCAGAACAGCTAGCCTGTGAGTAAATACTCGGGTAATATGACAAAAAGCGTATTAGCTTACAATCACTGACTACACCTTTAACACATTGTAACATTTGTTGAACATGGTGTTATCACAACAATGTCATTCGGTAAAGATTTGGATAGAACAAAGTATACCATCTAGTTTGACGTCATTATGAGTGGTGAGTAACGATTGTGATTTAGTGTGTTCATGTGAAAGCCACCATAAGCTAACAGTCAGCGTTGTCCATCCATTTGTTTCAGGGTTCCATCCCAGTGGCCACAGTGGACAGGCGGCCGAGTGCTGTTGAACCCTCTACCATGTCATGTGTCTAAGTGACCAGCGGAGGGAGCAGTGCCGCGGGCGTGATGCTGCCGGCAGCCGGGCGGCATGACTCTGTTGGACTTGTGGTTGTCTCGCTCTCTTCCCATGTGCCTGCTCCTCCAGAGCCTGGTGCTCATGGCCCTGTGCTTCCCCTCGGCCAGTATGTGCCCCAAGGGGTGCGTGTGCCAGCGTGAGCCCCATCTCCACGGCCTCAACGTCTCCTGTAGCCAGTCCCGGCTGAAGGAGATCCCCTCGGGGCTCCCCTTCGACACCGTGCTCCTCCGGCTGGACCACAACCAGATCGGCTTGGTGCCGGAGCGCACCTTCCACGGCCTGCGGCTGCTGCGCGAGCTCAACCTGTCCTACAATGCAGTGGAGAACCTGGGCGAGGGCGCCTTCAGCGGCGTGGAGGGCACTCTGCAGGTGCTGGACCTGTCGCACAACCGCATCACCAGCGTGCACAAGGACGCCTTCGCGCGGCTGAAGGCGCGCGTCATCGTGGACGACAACCCGTGGCACTGCGACTGCGCGCTCCAGCAGGCCATCGGCGGCATGGCGCACAACCACGACGCCGCCGGGCGCGTCTTGTGCCGCAGCTCGGAGCTCCGCGACCAGGAGGGGCGGCCGTTCCTGGCGGTGGACGCCGACCTCTGCAACCTGGCCAAACGGACCACGGACTACGCCATGCTGGTCACCATGTTCGGTTGGTTTGCCATGGTGATCTCCTACGTGGTGTACTACGTCCGGCAGAACCAGGAGGACGCCCGGAGGCACCTGGAGTACCTCAAGTCCCTCCCTAGCAAGCCCAAAAAACCAGACGAGGCCGACGACATCAGTACAGTTGTCTGATGCCCACGTGACAAACTGAATCAGCGAAAACAATAATGTAAGATGGCTGCCAGTTTCTTTGTGTGGTTTCCTGTTAAACTTCCGGGGGATGAGGTTAAAAGAAAAACCTTATATAAAAAAAAAGTATTAAAAAAAATTCTATGTTGGACATTTTTGTTATGTCTTTAGCGGTTTGTTCAAAAGGGAATTTAAATCATAGTTAGACTAGAAGCACTACTACCGATATCCGTCAAAACATTGTCCTTTCTACACTACCAAGATATGCCTACAGAGTTTTGAAAAATTTGCAACTCAGGTTTGAATTTTGATAGGTGATGTATTTTTAGATAAAATCCTGGGAAATACATTAAAAATATCAGGCATAATAACATGGCCCCTGTTTCCCAGAATTCTTATTTTGCCATGTGCATCATAAAGCAGAGAATAGTATTTTGTTTAGTAGATATTTCCCACAATGCATTGTACATCTACCATATTCACTATTTACTAGGGCCCAGGTAATAGAACACCGTGGAGCTATCGTATGCATTACCATTTTATATTGCTATGAATTAACTAATAAATAATAATAAATACAAAATTGTCTAAATAAAATGGAACCAAAACAGTCTAGTAATGATAAAAACATGAAATAAATCCTTTTCCATTGATGGCCAAATTATTTTTGTTAAGAGCCAATAATGAGTAGCCTACCATATGTCCACTATTTATTTTACTATTATACACATTTATTACTATATAACCATTATGATCCATGGCCGATGCTTGCAGTAGCCCCCCAATACCTCGAACACGTTATTAATAATGACACTGCCAGCTGCAAGAAAACTCAATAATGTGCAATCGCATACTCGTTCAAAAGAATGTTTAAAAAAGCCTTTGTGAAGCATTAGATTATAAATCTAGCCCTGTAGTGTGTTTCTTGACTTGATTGTGCTTTAAAAATGTGTTGTAATATCTTTGAAACTATGGGACCCAAAACCAATGCCGAACTTACAGTAGGATATTTATTTTTCTTTTTTTTTTTTCTTATTGATGTACAAGGAATCTACAGTATGCTGTACAATCATGATGGTGTGAGTGACATGTACTTTATTTTGGGTGTAGAGTACAGAACATTTCTTCCTACAGTCTGTGAGGTCAATGTACTGTATGTGTTTAGTCACCGTAGATCTGTATTGATCAGACAAGCACAATGATCTTAGGTACCTGTTAGATGCAGTGGACCCTTGTTGTAGATGTTATGTGATCTCCTCGGGTCTGCTGAGAGTCTTTGCTATTGTGGATAGCTGTTATTGTTGTCTTTGTTTGAACACGGGAGTTAGTTTTCCACGCGATTCTACATTTGACCCTCGGCAGCATTTTTATTCTTTTATACTCGATCATGTGAGTCTCACATGGCGCTTGTCGTCAGTGGGAGGACAGATTCCCCGGTGTGAGGATGACAGTCTATAATCATGTCAGCTATGAAGAATCAACACAAACCATCCTCTTTACAGCCTTGTGTCCAGATTGCACATGCACGCATCGATTTCCCTTTAATAACACCATGTAGACTAATGTCCCAAGCGAAAGGGAGAGGAGAAAATTGCCGCTGCCTCTCCCATCACAGCCATCGGGCTCAGAGAATGCACGAGATGAGGAAATGCAAGGTACAGGTTCAGGCGAAGGGAATTGCACTGACAGAAAATGGTTTAAATACTGTGTGAATATAAGGCTCGCTTATACTAATAGCCTCCAAACTAGAACTGCCCAATATACAGTATGATATGAGACATTATGTCAATATTTGGTTATGAGATTCTGGTCTGGTTTATTGATTATCAACATATTGTGAAACAACTTAAATGTTGTATTTCCTCATAGAGACAGCATTACAGTAAAGTGAACTAGCTGAATTAAAACATCCACATTGCTAAAACTACCCTTTGCAGTAGGTATGGTTGGAATGAGCACCTGGCTAGCGCAAACTAGTATTCTCTGTACATAGAATTGTTGTAAAAATGTGAATGATTTAAAATCCCTTTAAAGTAGCTGTGTGTGAATGTGCTTGGCCCCTGTCTTGCGGTGGACACCTGGTTCTTTTCACACTGGAGCGGGGAGCAGTCTTCTAGATGCACGGATGGTGTCATTGAGCGCAGTGTAGCCAAGAACACGAGAGAATTTCTAAGTGCCTGAATACTTCTCTCACTGTCTGATTGTTTCTTTTGGGTTTTGTTTTATTCCTCGCCTCACTGCAAAGACTTTGTCAGTCAAGAGGTTGTGTTTGTGATCTTTTTATTAGGGGTTTATTTTTGTTTTCATTTGCATGAGAATCAATTTAGGAATGTTGTTATGTTGACATGTGAGCTGTTGTTTTCCTAGTGACTCATGCACAAGAAGAGCATGTGTGATGATGGCTAGAATGTAAGTCTCACTTCTTTTCTTTTTTGTAGAGAAGCGGGGCTGTCTGATGCAGTCACAAATAAGGATGTAGGAGAGCTAGACCTGACTTCCATGGTTACGCTGTGAAGGCATGACATACAGCAAAGGAAATAAAAAAGAGGATATGAATTATTTTATGGGATTATTTCTTTTCAGTGTAGATTTCGAGCTGTGTCTCCTGAGCAGACCACTCCAATAAAAAAAAACAACAACTCTATAATAGACTTCGATAGCAGACAAAATGCATGCACGACCAGTCTTGAATCGTAACACTGTATTGTTCTAGTTCCAGGCCATCTCTTATTTGCTTGTTGTAATTGCAAAACAGAGGGCTCACCGCAATGACTCACCAGAGAACACCTAAATATGTTAGCAGCTTTTTATAGAATACGTTTGTATCACATTCAGATATACGCTAAACAAAATGTTATCATTTAGTAATGAGCTCCCTTATTCATACTGGCCTGTCCACTTAACAGGACAGTAATACATGAATGCACTGTATAATAAAGAATGTTCTGAACACTAACAGAGCCCATCATTGCTGCACTTCAGTGGACACAGTGGTGTTTGAAGTAAGATGAGTGGGCACTTGCCATGGACTTTCAGCTATAAAGCCAGTGCTCCTGTATGTTCATTGCATCATTTTAACCTGCTCCTGAGTGTTCATTGCATCATTTTAACCATACACTTCCTCCTTACTGGCATAACTCCATAAAGACATACTGTGTGTCAAAGGTCATTTACACATTAGCAACCCATTTCTGGTTGTAATGCATAGATTTCAATTTGTAGATTTAATATTAATAATAGGGTATTCTGTAGAAATAGTAAGCATCAAAACTATATAAATTGATAATGACAATGTTGCAAAACAGCACAGTTAGTATACTGTATGATGGAAGCAATCGCTTTTACATGATCTTTTAAAATCTTCACTTCCCATCCTTCAATCCATCCATCTGCTCCCGCTTATCCGGAGTCGGTCGCAGGGGCAGCAGCTCCAGCAGGGGACCCCAAACTTCCCTTTCCCGAGCCACATTAGCAAGCTCTGACTGGGGGATCCCGAGACGTTCCCAGGCCAGTGTGGATCTCTCCACCTAGTCCTGGGTCTTCCCTGAAGCGTCCTCCGAGCTGGACATGCCTGGAACACCTCCCAAGGGAGGCGACCAGGAGGCATCCCTACTAGATGCCCGTACCACCTCAACTTCCATTTGTATCCCATGATAATTTTAGTAAAAGCTAAATAATTTGAACAAAATGTTTTTAATGAACTAGCAGATATGTTCCTCAGTAGTAAGCGGGAACATGGTGGCCTCAACATTTTGACACGCGTTGTTTCATGTTGTTGTAAGATACACAGGAACTACAACCTTGACGTCTGGTTTGTGCAAACATTAGTTTTATATGCCGAAACAACTGTACATTGTTAATATATTTGGATAATGTCTCTGGCAAAATTGACTGCTTATATAGTCAGAATGTACAACAACAGTTTATATCATACATATTTGGGCACTTCTGGATACAAATGTTCACACTTTACTGATTTATCATGTGCATCTTCTCTCTTATCTCCTCTCAGTAGTTATTTACAAAACAACTGAATTCAATGGAATAAGAGTAGCAATAGTAGCAGTAAAATAATATCAAATGTGATATAATTTGATATATAACATCAAATGAATGTATTGCCATAAAAGTCCTTCATGGTCATAGATGTCACTGATGTGACATCAATGTAACACAATGCACTGTAGGTCATTTAAGCAGCAGGTAGGGGTTAGAAATCATACTAAATATGATTACAGGTAAGTCAACCATGTCGGGGGCCACTGAACCCGTGACCTCATACCACGCTAAATGCTGGCCTATTTCCAGAATCCACAGTTCACTGATCCGTTGAACAAGTAGGCCACCTTCATGAAGTATATATCCATTCTTTGTTGTCATTTGATCACGTCTTATGGGGAAAAGTGTCTTAAATGCTTAGTGCTCCATATTTTAGTGTAGGCCTATGCAGCTTCAGCATTAAAAGTTGATGCAATTTGGACACTTGCAATAATGTCCTGGAGTAAACAGTTTTTGAGAATGAGGCCTGGTTACTTGAACTTGGAATTAGGAACCAACATATGTTTTCATCTACTGTAATTTCCGTAATAACTTAGTGCGTTTCCTTAGTGCACACTTGAGTGGGCTGCATACAGTAAGTGCATTAGCCTCATAGTATCTAAGTAGATCACTTAGCATGCCCAAGAGCTGTAAATGAAGAATTTAATATGTGTTAATATACACCGAACACTGTTTTAGAAGAGCTGCAGCTACTTTGCGATAATACAAAGTTGCTTCTAAGAGGCTTTCTGTCATTGCATGCTCCATGGTTGGATTATGTCTATGCGGCTTTGACATGACCGTTACTGTCAGTTAACTGCCACTGGAACAATCTCCCTTTCTGCACAGTCTAAAATAAGAAAGTAAGCACAGCTCTCAAGAATAGTGCCATAGAACAACACGAGCCACCTGGAAGTGTTGCTCTTTCCACTCCTGTATGTCGTTACCTCATGGGGAAAGTCCCTCAGTACAGTAGAATAAGATTGAATGCATAGTCTACTCAGAATAAGCAAAGGCCTAGATGTGACAGCACACACACACACACACACACATGCACGTGCACACACGCACACACACACACACACACACACACTGTATACTGTAATTAAACAGATATTTTATGAAAATGGTTGCTGCACCTCCCCATCCTCCCCACCAAGTGGTAGAAGATGCGCGTGATGGTCAAGTCAAGTCAATTTTATTTATATAGCCCTTAATCACATTGCAGTCTCAAAGGGCTTTACAACCTACATTTCAC
>JAODTR010044254.1:0-19197 GCA_025399935.1 Amblyopsis rosae | reverse complement strand
TACACATTTCCTGAAACAACCTCGACAGGTAAATCAAGGAGTTCAATATATATATATATATATATATATATATATATATAAATAAAAATAAAATACTATTATTATAATACTATTATTATAAAAAGGTAGGCTGCCTTTCCCACTAATTTCAAGCAACCGCTCAACAACCTGTTAAAACAAACAAGTAATCTAAAACAGCAGTGTTTACTTCTGGTTTTTAGCGCACCTGAGATCGGTTCGCACCAGAGCTAAGTGCAGTTGAGTTTAGATGAACCGTACCTGAGACTTCTGCTTTCTGGAGGACCCGGGTCAGGTCCGGGTGCGCACCAGAGTTCGGAAGAGAGCATTCACACCAACAAACCTCACAAGTGAACTTGGGTGCTCACCAAAAGCTCTAGTGTCAATGCACCCTGAGAAACAGCGGCTAGCAATCAATGACAGTCAGATAGGCTAGTGGTTAGGGGTGGTGGACTCCCAGCCAAACCATGGGTTCTATCCATGACATGCCTAGCCACCCGTGAGCCAGATTCCTAACTCCAGCATTATCCTTGATACTTTATACAGTATACAGTTATACTACAGTAATAACTTGAACAAAAGAGTCTGACAATACATTACATAATTGTAATTAACCTGGTTCCAGTTCAAGTGATTTTCGGTCTTATGAGGTGAGGAAGTTACAGTACACCATCTTCATCTTCATCTATTTCTTTACAGTTATACCATACAGTACCTTACCCATGCCCATATCTGAAACGTCTGCAAAAGCAAAGGTCTTGAAAAATTTACTGCAGTGGATATTTGAACATATTGCTTATCATTCTTTTCTCCCATCCACTCTGTAATCCAAATCTACAAAACTCAAAGCATGGGCAGAATCAGGGATTATGCACTTCAGTTTTGTAAAGTGCTTTGTGCCCACTTAATCTATCTGTCTCATGCACTACATTTTCCAGCTAACCAAATGGAACACATCATACAATTGTTCTGGGTTGTTTCAGAAAGCAGCTAATTTGATACAAAGCTTCTCTCAGCCCTACTCCAACTCCACTCAACTGTACAAAAATGAGATTACACACCAGTAAATTATTAAGTGCATGTCCTTAAATTGTGCATTCAAGATGCATTATACATAAGAAATAATAGCTTTCATGGACATTGAACATAACATTGCTAACAACTGAACAATTATATCAGTGACACCAATGATTAGGGTGTCTATTATGTTAACTTGGCTTCACATTTAAATATTATACATGCATGCTGAGGTTTTGCGGTGTCAATAACAGAAACTGAAATAAAACACTATTGTATCACTCTACAAATTCACAGGAATGTAGAGTAAGATAAGGTAAACATAAAAAAATTCCAAAACTAAAACTTTATTTCAGTGGCTTACTCAGCCACCGAGTCCTGGTAAATTGATGGCATTCTGCTGGAGAACGGAGAAAGGAGGAACTCATCTGTCATGTTTGGTCTGCTCTGTCGATATATTTTTGGGATGCAGTGATGTTCGGTGACGGTTTTCATCACTTATTTTGACAGAGCCTGCCATCGAAGGCGGCCACATTTTTTTGCCTGAGGATTATGTATTGTGAGGCAGACCCAAGAATATACAGTGTTTGTGCATACACAATGATAATACTAGTATGTCATTCTCATTGCATATTAATAATACGATTCTAAGATTCAATAAGTGGAAGCATTTATATTATTGTAATTTGGAACTTTGCTACCTTTATACTATTGATCATACAGTCCAACATACAAACACTTGTTTAGAAGTATGCCTCAAAATACATTTGAAAGCTAGACAAAAAATACAATTATCAGTGTTTACAAAGCCACCTGGTGGTGACAGTAGATATAGCATAGAAAGAAGTGTGCCAAAGTAGAAAACCATCAAACATACTTTAGAGAGTGATATTTAATTTAAAGAAAGATTGTCACAGAGAGGCTGTAATCTAGCTGTATTGTTTGGGGTAGATTGCATGCGCAGCAAACCAGACCAAACCCAACATCGGTGTAAAACATGTCCCGTGCCAGATGTGTGTGAGAGAGAGAGTGAATGTGAATACAGCGAGTGGTGGATGTCCTCATAGGGAAGGGTAAATCCAGGCTTATACACACAAGACAAAGCATTGCCAATGGTTATGTAACACAAGTGCCAGCCCTGACGGCTAGCGCTGCCTGTCTCATGACCCCACACTTGCCTCTGTTCCTCTACTCTTCCAACACTTGTGTCTCTCCCTTTGATTATTTCTCTTCCAGTTCGAACTGCCCTAATAGCTATCATTGGATTCATGCCCACCAAGGGAGAGGGTGCAATCGGATCCCTTGATTATACGCCGGAGGAGAGGAAGGCCCTGGCCAAAAAGTAAGATTATGCTAAATGGACACACTTCTTTGTTTCTCTGTGTACACGCACAAATGGACGGTAAGTCCTGCATAAGAGAGACACATTTGGAACACTAGAACAAAATGGTGTTTGTAGAACAAACACTATTGTTTATGGATGGGTCATGTACATACAAGGTCTTTCAAATACAGTGCATTTCTGAATGCCTTATTAGCAAATGACTATATCATGTATGGCAATTACAGTTGGCATTAGCATGCATTTGTCTTTCATTTCAAGCATTGAGGTTCAGATTGGGGTTGGGTGTCTTGCTCAAGGGTGCTTACAAGTCAACCAAAACTGGGGCATGATCTCCCAGCCTTCCGGCTCAGAGACGAAAACACCTCCCCTATCATATCATCCCATGCAGCCAACACACACACACGTTAAGAATGAGTCCACATACACCACAAACAAGCTCCAACCTATAATATAATTTACACGTAAACCACAGCAGAGATGCCCCTCAAAGCTCAATACCCTGTTGTGCGTTCACATTTGAACACATTCATTATCACCCAAATCCAATTTTTGTTTAAACAAGTGTGGGCACATGTCTCTATATACCCAAGACTAGCTGTCAGTAGGGGGGGGGCAGAGGTCTTGAACAGCACAGTGCTTCATTAGCACATTGAGATGAGATAGGCCAGACAGAGGCTCAGCTATAAATATATCACTTCATCATGGAAAACCAGTTTTTCTGACCCAGACCAGAACTAAGACAGCATTTAGCTTTGGTTAGCATTTGCCAAGAACCTCCTCTGTCCAAACATTTCAGAGAGTGCTACTGTATCCAGAGAAGAAGAAAAAAAATGTATATTCATATTTTGGTTCCTGTATGAAAATAAATGCTCTTCATAATATCAGATAGTAATCTCAAACTCATGTAGATGTAAATGAGTTGGAACCCTCTTACCTAACAAAAATTTTATTTATTACCCTTCTTATCTCCATATCTTTTATAGTTAGACTTGTCTACCTCTTGCAGAATGTGAATCACAATTTAGTTCTTCCCAGTGCATGGGATTCAGAGAGTCAATTTATGAATGGTATGCTACAGTATTAGGGGAAAGGCTAATAACGTTAGCGTGATTGACAGCCAATTTTTTGTGTTTCCTTAATACTTAACTACTTAATGTAAGTCACTTTGGATATATGTGTCTGCTAAATTACATAATTGCATAGCAATTCATATGTTCCTCACCCAGCGAAGTGTGCACATGCTGGAGTCAGCTTTCACCAACTCAGTGCCAACTGAGGTTTCTGATGGACCTCAGTTGTACAGTATATTAGAGTATTGTGAGTGTGGCGGTCCAGTGACATCATGCTAGCTGTCGGCGTGCTACTGTATGTGTGCTAACTAACCCCAGGTCCCAAGACTTCTGCTGCGAGACGTGCGGCTGCTCCATGCGTGCAGCCCTGCTGGTACTGTCCCCCAACAGCAACCCCAGTGCCGCTGACGACCACGCCAAGAAGCTAGCCCAGCAGATCCACTTCAAGGTACCCACTCGCTGCGTGGAGCTCACGCGATACAATAAACAATATACAGCATATTGACACATTAGGATATCCATGTGTCTACTCCATGTTGTCTCAAGTCCAGTAGATGCAGTATGGGAAAAATTTTCTGCTCTTATGGATTAAGCACTTTATTATTGAGGCCATTAGCAGTGTTTGATGACGCAATGATACATTGACATGGTAGTACGTAGTAGCCATGATGACAAAAAGATGTAACTCTTAACAAATAGAATGTGGATTGCTAACAATTGATTGGTCGTTGACATCCAGCTGGAAGGTCCTGTATTCAAGCCCCTGAGTTAGCCTGCCTGTAAGCATCCTTGATGATGAAGATGTGTAATCCCTATCTGCTCCTTGTAATAGTGCCCATTGGAAGACGCTGTGAATACAATGACCGGAGTGTAATATGCTATGTGTACTGGAGTATGTAGGAGTCCTATGAAACATAACAGGCTAACAGCCTATAGCACTTACAGTATTGACTGTGTAGCGGTGGGTTGTGCAGGCAGAATCCCGGCAGGCCAGTGAGAGCGTGGGGGCAGAGAGCGATCCACCCACCCTGCCCCAGCCTGAAAGCGCCACTTCGGGCCTCCAGGAGCTCTCTGATTGGCCCCAGGCCCAGCAGGTGAGGGAGTGTACACACACACATACAGTTGAGTTCTCACACACACACATGCGCGCACACACAGCTGCAAAATACACCTGTGACATCCTGAGGTGTGTTCACTGATGATGGGTGCTAGTGGGATGTCCCAACACTGCCCATTGAATTAAATGATCCAGGCAATCACCTGCTGACACACTTAAAATGGCTCTGGAAGACTTAAAGGCAGGATCATTCATTCTCGAGGAAGCTTGCTAACTTCGAGCTCAAAACAAAACAATATCCCTCCGCGGCGATATGACACTGAAGCAATTCCTAGTACTACAGCATTGTTGATGTGAGCGGTGTTGGCCACTCTATTTTTGTTCCTATTTATGGAACCAGGGCTGTGTAGAAGGACTGGATTCTTTTTTCAACACGCACAGAGAACGGTAAGCTAGCGAAATGCGAGGAGATACTGTATATTGTGAATTTGACGATAAGTGTATTAGCTTACGATTAGCTTGCAATAGCTGACAATACCTTTTAATTGTCACAGTGACAACATACATACTGTAGGCCCATGCTTCACTTGTCATTGCATTTCTATTTTTGCATCCAATAAAACGATCTTGAGATCTGGCCAGGGGATGTGCGCGCGCGTGTGTGCTTGTGTGTGCGTAACATCTTCAACCCTATCGGCTACAGTAGAAAGGCGTCCCCAACCTTGTCTGACCACACAGCTGGGGGTGTTGCGTGCGGTGACATCAGCCGTCGTGCTGTCACAGCCCCGCGGCTGGCTGCGCTTCACCGGCGGCTCTTTGCCCAGGGCGCAGATCACACCGGCGACAGCGGTTCCCTTAAGAGGATTGGTTTGTGCACCAGCTGCTCCCGCCGCCGTGCCGCAGAGCTCCTCTCAGCTCAGATTAGGCCTGAGCCCTCGCGAATATGGTCACAAAGTGAGGAGTAGGAGGAGGGCACCGTCCACACCGGAAGGGCAAGGGAGGGGAACACCATCTGGTGCTCCCAAGTAAGAGAGGGGCACCGGAAGAAGATACTGACGTCGCCCCTGGCGGCAAGAGGTCCACAGGCAGGGGCACGCGGAGGGAGGGAAGGCTGCAGTGTGGTGTGCTGTCACGTCACGCTCTGCCGCGTCATGCTTTCTGCCTAGCGCTCTCTGCCTAGCGTGTCTTGACAGACTCCCCTCTAGCCAGCTCTTAATTGGCCACTTCATTCATACGTCCTCTGTATGCTCCCAGCTCAGTGTTGCACAACCCCACCTACATCATCCCTTGCATGCACGCGCACGCGCACACGCACACACATCCCTGTCCTACCATTTTATTTCTTAGGCTTCAAATCAAAACCGCTGTCTGCGGCAGGAGTAGCTTGTATGATGCAACAAGGGAAGGCCAAAGTAGTGCTGATCATTCAACAGAGCATGCTAGCGTTTTCCTGTGTGTGTTAGTTAATGTCAGCATCACTGTGGGGTCAAACTGTGTGTTCGTGTGTTGGAGCCCTGCGCGGGACTGAATATCTGCCCGCTCCCACAACGTTTCTGCACTCCAGCCCATGCCCGCAAACAGAAGCACACCACAAATGGTATAAAACGTGTTGCCGGGTGTTTGCACACTGCTGTAGCGCTATAGAGGTGAACTGCACTGCAATTAAATGGAAGTGAAGTTCAGAGTTCATGTAGTTGCCACAGCAATGATAAACACAGGTTACATGTAAGCTCTACTCTCATGACAAATAAATTGCAGGATCTGTTGAGTTTTTTTTGACAAGTTAAGACATTTTAAGGATCAGCCGGGACCCATCCACTGGCAGTATCCCGGGACCCGCGGTATACATTTTTACCGCCCACAGCAAAGTTAAAACTGGCCGCAAGATGAGTGTTGCGGTGCTCTAGCGTGTGTGTGTGAGCGACACTGTGTGGTCTCCACAGGCACCCGACACATCCGTAGACGAGGAGCCTGCGCCGTCTCTCTCACCCCCACCACCGCCCACCGCGGGCAGCGGGCGGTCCCTGAGCCCCCGACAACGGCGTGCCCAGCAGCGGCAGCGCGAGGCCAGGGAGCCCCCGAGGGATGCCGTCAACAGGCCCGTGTTCCCCACGCTGGGGGCGGTTCCCCGTCAGCCCCAGGACGCCAGCAGGGCGGGCTCCACGGTGCTCATCGCCCTGCTGGCCCTGGCCCTGGTCACACTATTATTCCGCAGGATCTACCTGGCCAACGAGTACAAGTTTGACTACGAGTTCTGACCGCCCTGCCTGCCTGCCCCAGTCAGCGAGTCAGCCCTGCCACAGCTGCTCTGTAATGCCTCCAGCCTGCACACAGCTTGGCAGTACTGTGGTGACATCCTCACCTGCCGCCACCACCTCCCCTGCCTCTCCTGTACAGAGGGCTTCCTTGACAGTGTGGGAGGAGGGGGAGGGGTTCCTTTCATTCCTGTGGAGGAGGCACTGGACTTACTGTGACGATGCTACAGGGGGATGTGTCTTTTATTCTTGTGAATGTTTTATGCTTTTTAAAGAAAGGAGCAGCATTGTTTTGGTTGTGCAAATACTCTGTATTTGTCCTTTTTTGTTTAGGAACTGTCTGTCTTACAACTGCCATTTGCTATCCTTATTTAACAAAGACTATTAGAATAACATGTAAACATATGAAGACTAATGAAACTATACAGAGACTATAGTCTCAGAATTATTTAATTGCGCTAAATGTGGCATAGCTCACATACTGTGTTGGTTATGTGTCATTGTACGTATCTCCTCATTTTTCTCTCGTGTTGGGTCACAGTTTACAGTTTATTCCCTCAGATTCTTCAAAAGGAATGCTCATGTATGATTCTGTAAGGTTCTGAATACTGTATGTTCTCAAGACTATATCGTCAAAGCAGTTCTATGATCCAAGGGCTTATTCACACTATAAAAGAATAGAGAATATAGCATCTGCCTTCAAAAATTCCACTTTTGTGGAATGGAATTGAACTTTCATAAAACATAATTTATTTGGTTATAGTTTACAGTTACCTGCTTCAAATCCAACAGTATATATATATTTGTATTTTATTTTAAATGTTATGTTTGTTGACACTACTATATATTGACAAGTCATTTATTTTGTTATTGATCCAAATATTTTTCATAATATAAAGTAATTGAGAGGGGAACATTTCATCATGAAGTCATTCAAATTGGTACTAGAGTATAGACAAGCATGAAACCTGGTGGGTATTAGATGTTTTCCATCAAATGATTAGTAGAGCTCAACTAATACAGTTCAATATTATGAAAGATTACATTATTACTGGATGCCTGCGCTTTGCTATTACTGTGATTTTTGTTTTTGTTTTGTTTCTCCTTGCCACAATAACCACATCTGTGCAAACCCATGGATTACTGTACATGTGCTTTCATTGGTTACCTGATAATGTTTTGTTGTACTTTTTGTTACCAGTACTTTTTTATAGTACTTTTAACAAAATATAATTTATATGGCAAAGTCAAATAGTGTCCATATAGAGGTTTTTAATATAATTATATTAGAAAATAACACATTGCCATGCACTAATGACTAAATAAACTTGTGACTAGTCTGCTGAATATGGGTTAACATTTTATTGTACAGCTTTGAGCAATATATGCAGCAATTCAGAGAATGATTCCAAATGATTTGCCTGATCCAAACCAAACAGTAATAGTTATCAATACCTGGGTATGGAAAGCGTAACTTCAAGGTATAGGATAAATCTATCGTAAACTCATATTTTAGGTAGATCTAATTTAGCGTCGTTGTGTTTTTTCCCAAAGCCTGTATAATGGGATATAAACAAATACATTTTATATCAAAGTAAATTTAAAAAAAGATTGTTCCTGATTTCTTTGATACCCAAATAATTTTAAGATGCTCTGCTAATGAAATTGTTTCGTGTGCATGCGTGTGTTGTATTAACTTCTACACATGGTAAAATATTGGGTTTTAAGGTTATTTTCATAGCCCCATTTGAATTTTGGAGATTGAAATTTGTGTGTATAATATCAATCAATAATGTTGCATGCAAGTATTTTATATACTCCTCTAGGGCATGGTTTTCCATAGGCTACTGTAAACATGCGATCCAAAGGCTAATGGTCCAAAGGCTAACGCAGTAAATCTGGTCAAAATTGTTATTACAAAATGAACTTATTAATATCTGCTTTATCTTGTGGCAAGAATCTTGTGGCAGTTCGATTTTGTTTTTGAGAAGAAAAAAAATAGAAATTTCATCAACTACAAAACTGGCCAGTAAAAAAAAAAAGTTTTCATGCAGTTTGACTATTTTCATAGTTACTGCACCTAGGCTTTGCAGGGCGGTATAGGCTATAGCTATCTTACTATAAATGAAAATTTTTCATTAGAACATTATGCACTAGCAGATGTGCACTTCGCTAACTGACACTACAACACATATTAGCCAATCCACCTCCCTTTAAAATTATAATTTTTTTGGGAATCTCTGTTGTCATGCCTTAAATTTGCTCAATGCTCAAACACCTTTAACCCTTTGCATATATTAGCTCAACGATAGCTAAAATAAATAAAAAAAATAGATAATGTAACATTGTTTGCGTATGGATGAACGGAAATGCGCCATGGAGTTGCTTACAATTCTTGACGCTTAAAGGATGCCAGTGGAGTTCAATTATGGTCCTGCTATACGCGCATCTCATGTTAAAAGCTCATGGACCCGATACTACCAATCAGAGCGCAGCATTTAACAGTTATCAGCTGTTTTCTGTGAGCAAACGCCAGTCTTGTTCAGCAGGAGGTTTATATGTGAACTTATGCGTCTGACAAGAAGATATAGGATGCACACATTGATGCGAACATGGATTAAAAGTATTCATGCTCCACTGATTGGACGTTTAAGTGCGCGTCCATAATGCCACATTATACAAAATTTCTGCTTGTACTTTTTTGTTTGATTCTCATCGGGGAGTGCCGAAAACACAAAAGTCGAAAAAGGCGGTGGTCTGCGCCCGCGGATTCTCGCAAACAAGGCTCGTAAGTATTGAAGACGGCTTCTTCTATTTTCTACATGGCATTTGAATAAAAGTGTGTAATTTTGATGAATGATCTATATGACTAGCGAATATTTTACTCATTTGCAAACAATGTTTTAAAATGTTTCGCTATTTCAGGCATTCGTGACATCTGGAAAGCCCTATGAGACTTTAATGCGAAAAGGGCTATATAGCCTAAATACAATTAACTTAAATTGACGTGTTGATTGGAGCATATGCAGGTAAAACTTATCTTTAGAATTTCATTAACGCTACCTCTATTTTTGCTCTTTAATTTTCGTTTAAATCACCGTGTCCTGCAAACAAAACCAATAAAAGAAGACCTTAGTATTACCTTGTATTATTCCAAACAGTCTTGCAACTGACATAGGCTACTGATAAATTGATCACAATCTTTTGCTTGTTGCTATAGCCCTCTCGCCAAAAAAGTGGTGGATGGAACAAAGACACGCAAGGTGAAGACCGAACACCTGCTGCGCATAGATGACCATGATTTTACCATGAGACCAGCTTTCGGGGGTATGGACCACGTGACCTAACCAAACAATTAGTGTATGGTGTCCTGCAAAAACTAACTCTCAATCTTAGTTGTGATATCACTACTTACTGCTGTATTCCTTCAGCCAAACTCATCAAACTCAGGGTGCTGAAGTAACACCATGTTATTTTAAAGAACCTTTTCTGGTATGATCAAAAACTATTTTATTTTTGCATTAGTTAATAGTCAATATTGTGCTGCGGTTATCTTGAATGAAAGCATATATTTAAATGAATATCCTTACATTCCTTGAATGAAAAAGATAATGGAGTTTGAACACAAAATATTATATTTTGTTAAACAGAAACTTGACGCATAATGTAAAGAGTGTATAATAACCCACAGTGAGTTACATACTTTGTGCAGAAGTTCAAACTATACAGTACTAAACTACAGACAAATATACAGTCAAATCTTTGTGTCTAGTTTGTAAAGGAAACGCACAGCTTTGTTTTCCTCACCAGGGGCTGTGCTCTGCAGAATGGGTTATCTTACCCCAAAGTGATGGGATGCAGCTTTATTTATAGCCTAGGCACCCTGCTGCCTGGGAGACTGTCAGTACATTCATTTTGATGCATGCACATTGTTTGCAGCAGTCTAATTTTTTCCGTTTGTCTTCAAATGGATCAACCGTTTGTGTACTAATGAAAGCCTCTTACACGCTATAGCATTCTGTTTGCTGGGAGAATGAGCTGGACTGTGACACTGTATTTGCCAATTGCACTTGGGTGGGGTGGGGGGGGGTCATAGTGTAGCATTGTAGAAAATTACATAAATCTGGTCCATAGAGCATTAAGTTGTTCAAATGTTCTGAGAACAAAGCATCCTCGTGCCAAAGAACATCCCGTTTTGTAAAGAAAGTGCAGTGTGCTTAGAGAAGCCAACATAACAGTAGAAACTAGCTGTAGATGAATATCTGTCACAACATTCATTTCCAATTTTTGACTTTCAACTCTTTTTGAAAATGGGCTGAAATCCTTGCTGTTCATGATCTGAGGTTTAAGAACCATCTGAAGGTGTGGAAAGATCTTGTCATCATTTTTACATTAAAAGAGGAAGGCTGTCGAATTGGAAGTTCATTTGAACAGATATAGTCTCTTTAATCATTTGAGGTCCATCGTGTCTGTAACGGCCTATATCCAATTGGAATTCAAAAAGACAAAAGCAGTACTGTACATTAACGTTACTCTTTTTATGTTTAGCTTGACTCTTGACACCTCTTCAGACACGTGCATGATCACAGTGCAATACTTCACAGCAAAGGACTTTAGCACATTAATATGTCAGTAGTACGGTACACTATTCAAATATGATATTTTTTTTTTTTTCAAAAAGCTTTCAGGCTAAGTGAGGCCATAATTGACAACTGAGGAGATTTTGCCCAACACTTTGAAATGCGCTGAATAATCCACCATGAAAAATACTGTCATTGTTCAATCAATGTTACTGAAAGATATTACATTAGAAGTGTAAGGAAATTAATGAAATAACATGGCTGACATTAAATGACCGGGCTATGAGCTCTAATGTACATACTCTAGCAGTAGCCTACAAACAGTTAAATCATTTGTCACTCTCGAATGCATATGGATTATAGTGTTTTGTTATCTCTTTGATCATGCAATACGTTTAGAAGGCAGATTGTAAATGAAGCAGTTCACATTGCATTGTATTCTCCATGGAACACAACTGCGATGCAATTAGTATGTAAACATGTTTGTGATCTTTTTGCTGTGTATTTCATTGATCTTTTTGCTGTGTTGTGTTTCATGTTACATTGCAATATTGTCTTCCCTTTACTACAGTATGTAATTCTGTCAAAACAAAGGCAAATAAATTCTCTCATTAATCTTCCATGCAAAAGGCCTACACTAAAGTAGCATAGTGTAGACTGCTGGTGTTAAGAATAATCATTGTTATGCATCATATTGACACACCTGGAGTCTCATTTATAAACTTACTATCAATTTAAATATTATGACGTGCATATTCTAGACTTAATGTAAACTATTTTCCTGTTCTATGGGGAATTGCAATTTGGGATACATACCTTTTGAATTGTTTATGAATTGGATGTCAGCACACCATCGCACATTATCTTGACTAAGTTCATGAACAAATCTAGGATAATTTTTATAAATCAGGCTCCTATGATAATCATTCACATATGATGACATGCTAAAAATAGCACAGGGATTCTGTCTGAAAAGCTTCTGCTCCTGATGGCATCCTCATGATGTAGTTTAAAAATGTAATATACTGTACAGTAACTATTTATATGTGATGTGATTTATATATTTATTTTAACCTTAACCCAACCCTTTACATCATTGATATGGCTTCTGTCTTTTCAAACTGTCATGGTCTGCTCTTGTTAAGGCTTGGACAGCAAATGTACCCACTTATTTACCCAACCTCTTCCATAAGGCATTTACAGTCATTTGGGGATTAAGATCTAAAATCTTTTCCCCTTATTTTTAATAACCACATACACCATTCCCATTTGGTGAACTATAGCCATCTTTCACCCATGCCCACATGGTTGAAAAGGGGGAGTTGCATATATTTAACTCTGCCTCATTGCAAGTTAACTGCTGGCTTTAGACCACGTGTCAAACACAAGGCCCTCGGGTCACATCAGGGCAATTTATTTCCGGCCCACAAGACCAACAGATGATTTGGATGTTTTCATATATAGTACAGTACTGTTTCTTGCCCACAATTTGCTGCAGTAAAATACCTAGCACACATTCCGACATGCTGTGGCACTCAACTGACATGTTAACACTTTGAAATCAGATCAATCCTTCACTCACAGAAAACAGCAGCTGTTTCTGGAGGGAATACCAGACAATATAGTTGCATTTGAAATCCAGCTATGTGCATGATAAAACAATGGCTGTGGTACAGCCTGACCAATGTTGATATTTGGGAAGATTAACTCATTTTTCCAGTGATAACCTGCAGGCACTGAAAATGGTCTCAATCCTGTCTTCATCTAAACCACCTTTTTATAGCTGCAAGATGCATGATACACTTTCAATGATTTACCTCAGTATAACATAGCCTATACACTGATTATAATTCTGTGCGTGTACTAGGTGTGCACAATATATCGACTCCGTATCGTTATTGCATCACATTGGTCAATATCATATAGAAAATGTTGCAGGAATTGCAATATTCAGTTTATTTTTTGGAGAGATGGGTCCATTGACTGTTTGGCTTAGTTGTGTTTGCAGAACAGTAACGTGTGGATGAGGAAGCTAATGACATAATAGAGATTGAAGAGGAAACATTAGTGGCCAAAAATAATGTTTTCTCGGTAGCTTAGAATTACTGTTGTTGTACCAGTCCAATATGACAGTTGAAAATGTGTTATTTTGATATGTTCTGAATATATTTTGATGCATTTTCCCATTTCCTGTTTTTTGTTTTAACCAAAAAAATCGACATTGCAATTTTAATGATCAATATCGCAATATCAAATTTAATCAATATCGTGCACCCCTAGCGTGTACTGTATATATGTATGTCGGCCATTAATATCAGACAGACGGACAGATTAATTATTGTCCTTGACAGTATATCCCCTCAACATAATGCTATGACAGAGGAGACCAATACTGTATGTCTATGCTGTATGTAATTCACTTGCACCAACATGCTGTCAACCTCCGATTTAACGCCATACTCAGTGTGACCGCACAGCGAGAGCGTTGTAAACGTGACTGAAAGGGAGAACCATCACATTGTTTCTCCCTGTGACGTTCTCCAGCTTAAGCAGTTGTCTAATGTCATGCCATGCCGCAGATGTGCCACATCAGTATAGGAGATAGGCTCCCCTCTCTCTGATAGGTGGCATATGGTGTGAGTAAGAGAATGGAGATAACAGCTGGAGCTGGGCATGAGTGAATATACCCGCTTCCAGGTATCAGCTTTACCACCAGTTACGTAAGCCTGGCACGAATGCCACTGCACAGATTAAAGAATACTATAGCCGCAAACAGGGAGAATTCATGTCTATATTTTTAAAAGGGTATGTGAATATATTTAGGTATTGATGGCTTGATAGGGCCTTGTTAAATCCCAAGCAATGTATCCTTAGAATCTGCTGAATTATGCACCTTCAACTTGGAGGAGAATATTGTGTTCCAGTTAACTCTGTTTCTCGTATAGATTTTTGGATATTAGCTGTAAATTAGCTGCATACCTCATCTTCTTATTTGGAACGAGGGCTTAAAATGTCTGAGATGAAGGATGCAGTTGATAGAAAAACAGTAGGCCTACTTTCTGTGAAGCTGAACAAATTGCCAATTCTATCAAATATGTTTGTGTGTGTGTGTGTGTCTCTCTATCTATCTATCTATCTAGTCAATTTTATTTATATAGCCCTTAATCACGTTGCAGTCTCAAAGGGCTGTACAGCATACATTTCACATGAAAACAAACCACCTCCCGGGTAAGGAAAAACTTCCATTAAAACCATATGGGGGAGGGGGGGGACCTTGAGAAAGGGTCACAGAAGGAGGAATCAACCCCTCCAGGACAGTTAAGATGCAATAGGTGATGGTAGGCGAACAACATTATCATTAATACTATGTATAATATGTACACATTGTGCCATACATAAGAACTATCACATCAGAAAGATCTAAAGCGTTTTGTAAGTTAGTTAATTAACTGGTCTGTCAATTGTAGCATTTAACAGATGCGGTGTGTGTGTGTGCGCCTGCCTGCCTGCCTGACTGCCTGTTCACCCACTGCTGTGGGATGGCATCCCATTCTTCAACAAGCATTTTGTCACAAGTCAGCCAACGTGGTTGTTTGTCACTCTGGCACGAACAGCACGCCCAAGCTGATCACACACATGTTCACAACCCGATTTTAAACAGTTAGCTTTCTGTTTGAACAGTTTTATTTTGTCGTCAAATGTGATTCAGTGGTGCAACTTAATCACAAACGAGTGTGGTTTCTGACAGCTTTTATCTTTCTAAACAAACAAACTGTAGTTTGATAAGCATGCGGTGACTGTAACTTTTTATTTCTTCAATAATTACACCACTGTAGAATCTATTCTAACATGGTCATTTGATTTGAATGGACAGGCCCAGCTGTACCAGTTGGGGTGGATGTACAGGTGGAGAGCTTAGATAGCATCTCAGAAGTAGACATGGTAAGTACTTTTATCTAGTGTGTGTGTGTGTGTGTGTGTGTTATTGTAAGGGGGGGAACAATTTAAGCAATTACAACAATCCTGTGAGTGGAAATAATTTATTTTACAGAACCAAATTGAAATGTACTTGTTTCAAATACATTCTATGTTACGAATGCAAATATAATGTACAGTAGGTTGATGAAAGAATGGCAACGATCTCTGCAAGAGGAGAAATAAATGATACTTTGAACAGCACGAGCACTCCGCGTTGTGTGAGATGAAAAGAATGTATTAATATATTATACATTTAAAACCTATTCATATTTTGCGTAATGTTTTTTTTTTTTTTTTATGATGTCACTTATCCTTGATGAAGCCACAGCTCATCTTGGTCACCGGAGAGGTCTGTAGCCAGACACCTCTGACTATATATTAAAATAAATTACAAATTAATTCAAAAATGTTACCCATATATTACCAGGAATTATTGCATTAAAAAAAGTTTGCTTCATCACTTTTTATTTGATATTTGTCATGTGAGAATTGTTCTGAAGCCCGTCTTCCGATAGCATCTAACAGAAAACAAATAATGTGCCGGCTCAAATCCTACAGTTATGATAACCAGCAAGAAGAATTAAGAAAGCTTAGGTCAGAAGTGTGTGAGGGTTTCAAGCAGTGACTTACACAATGCAAAATGCTTTTATTTTGGGCGCTGATGTGATATGCACTGCAGCTAATTATTGCCTAGTCATACTGTACCAGATGTTAACACATATAATTTGTGTATAAACTAACTCATGGTGCTAATATAGGGTGAATTAGTGCTGTAGCATAATCTAGAAATAAAGGAAATGTTGCTGTTTTACTCCATCCTGCAACCATCACAAGTTACATAGTGACCTCACTTAACATATATTCTATGCTTTAAGTGACGGCACACATTTGATTATAGTCAACCTATGTAATTCCTCAACCGTGACCCGGATCACTGTAACGTAGCATGAACCAGCAGCTCCATCTCCCTCTGAGGTCAGGGGTCAAGCAGAGGCCTCGCATGAAGCCAACTCTTAATCCAGAGATTCTCTCTCTTCTTGCGTAACGCGGCCCAAGGACTTCACCATGACCCTGTATCTGAGGCATTACTGGAAGGACGAGAGGCTAGCCTTCCCAAGCGCCACCAACAAAAGCATGACGTTTGACGGGCGCCTGGTCAAGAAGATCTGGGTGCCCGACGTCTTCTTTGTGCACTCCAAGAGGTCCTTCATCCACGACACCACCACAGACAACATCATGCTCCGGGTTTTCCCTGACGGCCATGTGCTCTACAGCCTGAGGTGAACACAGATCTGTGTTTCCTGTTTGATCATGTCTTGTGTTTCCAAATAATCAGCCAAAATAAAAGTCTCATATTCCCACCTCAATCAGAATGAACTGGTCCATTCCTATAAAGAGTATTGTCCCTTATGCAATATGATGTACTATTTTACAACATATCTTTATTCTTCCTATACACAATCGCCTACTTGTCTGCAGATCTCGGATCAGGGGCGAAGGCATATAAGACGTATGCTTGTAACGTCACTACAGCCCAGCCTAGTTTTGCCTTCCCTTGTTTAATATCTGCAGCAGTGGTAGGCAGACATGATGATAATACGGCTGCTTCAATGAGAACGGGAGGAATAACCCAAAGCAAGATCTTGATTGCGCCTCTCATATCCATCCACAGTTGACATACAGTCAAATGGTTATTGTGTGTAGCTACCATGGAAGATAAAGTACAGTACAGAGCTGATGTGATAATTTAGCAGTCCTTTAGCATTGTATTAAATATTGTTCCTCAACCCCATGCAGGGTCACAGTTACTGCTGCCTGTAACATGGATTTCAGCCGTTTTCCATTGGATTCACAGACATGCACACTGGAGCTGGAGAGCTGTAAGAAATGCAATGTGCCAGACCAGAAATATCAGATACATCTGGTTTAGAAACTGTTAAAACAATGTAAAGACTGTTGTTTACAGTTCATGTTCTCAATTGCATTATAACATTTTCTGGACACGCCAATTTAAGTCAAATGTAACATTCATTCAACTTAATTACCCATCACAAAAATGAAAGCTTAAAAACTGTAAAATAGTAGTGGAACAAGCTATAGTAGTAATATCAACAACAAGCGTGTTATGTTCTTTCAGATGCGTATACGGATGAGGACCTGATGTTGTATTGGAAGAGTGGTGATGAGTCTCTGAGCACCGATGACCGCATTTCTCTGTCTCAGTTCCTAATTCAGAAGTTCCACACAACCTCCAGACTGGCTTTTTACAGCAGCACAGGTACTGGTCACCACAGTAACAACCATTTTGTGTACATTCACGTGGCAACACGTGCAAGTTTCATAAATGTTAATATAATATTTATTATAAATATTATTTATAATGATGAATGATTCCGTCTAGTTAGCCATCATTATGCCCATTCAAACACATTCATTTTTTATGTTTTATAGTGTAAAGTTGTGACGTGCTAAAATATTAACAATTATTATTTAGTGTTATGTCCACCAGTATAGTTCCACCACAGAGCATATGATAAACTAACGTGTGCATGCCCACCACATGCTGACAATAACACATGGACCATCTGCTGTACATTAGTGCTGCACATTATATTACATTACAGCTGCCTATTACAATAAACTGAATCTTCAACATCAGTATAATATTAACATGGTAGTTTAAATGGTAGTAAAGCATGCACTGCATTTGCGTTCTTCTTTAAACAACTGTCTAATATTACTGTGCCTTTAGCAGCTCATATGATGCATTTCTGCTTCCCCACCAGGTTGGTACAACCGCCTGTACATCAATTTCACCCTGCGGCGCCATATCTTCTTCTTCCTGCTGCAGACCTACTTCCCAGCGACACTGATGGTCATGTTGTCCTGGGTGTCCTTCTGGATCGACCGCAGGGCCGTGCCTGCCCGGGTCTCATTGGGTCAGTCACATTCTCTTTAAGGGCTCCATTAGCAGTCCAGTAAGCGGCTGCTGGCCATGCCAGTACACAACTGTGTTATATAGTAGGAATTAGCTTGTTAGAATTAGCACCTCCATCGAACGTACATGATTTAAAACATATTTTTTATTATTTATTTTCATCTTATTTAAATGTAGTTGTTACGTTTTAGCATACGTATTCAATTCTGATGGAATTAGTGTCTTCATTGAAAAGTATGTGTGGCTTCAACTGACCCCTCCAAACACTGGTGTTCTTGTAGCTCCTATATGTTTTTCTCTCAAAAACCAGATGGAATAGCTAGGTGTTTAAACAGGGTTTAAATGTACTGTAAAAAGACCCCTCAGGATAACAGTTTGTCCCGCGTGTTTCAGGTATCACCACTGTGCTCACCATGTCCACCATTATAACTGGAGTCAACGCCTCCATGCCCAGAGTGTCCTACATCAAAGCGGTGGACATTTACCTGTGGGTCAGTTTCGTCTTCGTGTTCCTGTCCGTGCTGGAGTATGCTGCGGTCAACTACCTGACCACTGTGAGGGATGGGAAAGACAGGAAGCTCAGAGAAAAGGCCAGACAACAGGTACTTTGAAACATCACTAATAGCATGCCAATTACCTGTCCACCCACACGGGCATTCTGAGTTAATGTGGGTGATCACACCTTTTCTCAGGGTGTGTGCGTGTGCGTGTGCGTGTGCGTGTGTGTGTGTGTGTGTGTGTGTGTGTGTGTGTGTGTGTGTGCGTGCGCACGCTTGCACGGACACCAATTGATTTACATCTGTTTTGCTGCACTTGCCATGGGTTTATGGTTGTGCTGTAGGTCAAAGCTCACGTTGATGTAATTGTCCATCCATCCATCTTCATCCGCTTATCCGGAGTCGGGTCGCGGGGGCAGCAGCTTCAGCAAGGGACCCCAAA
>JAODTR010044243.1:0-19198 GCA_025399935.1 Amblyopsis rosae | reverse complement strand
AAGTTTGGGGTCCCTTGCTGAAGCTGCTGCCCCCGCGACCCGACTCCGGATAAGCGGGAGAAGATGGATGGATGGCTGCCCTATTATTTTTGACCACCTTGAGCTATCCACCTTATTCCTGATCTGAGAAATTTCCCATGATTCATAGCACATTTAACAAATGTTAATCGTTCCCGGTTAGCAACTATTAGCCTATAATAGCAGTGGTACAGCACATTTATTTATCCGTAATTTATCCGTGAGGAAATTCTTCTATGCATAGCTTTGTTTGTGGCTTCATGTTATGATAGTGCCAGTAGAGCTTACTGGGGACAAGCCAATATCAACAGCATTTAACAAATATATCCTATGCTGCTGATCTGCAAATGAAACAATATACATTCTTACAGGGTTTATTTTGCTCACTGAAGTGTGTGTGTGTGTGTACAGAGGTGGTGTGTGCATGCGTCATCGTCACCTGACTGGCAGGGCTCGGGTGGTCTGCTCAGGCAGCTCTGGCGGGTTGACGAACATCAGCTTCAGCAGCAGCTCCAGGTAGCCCACCTGGCGGGCCAGCCTGGTGCTAATGGCCCAGGCCCAGTTCCAGCTCTCGCCCTCGCGGCGGCTTCCAAAGTACACCAGCACTGCATGGGGACGGAGAGCGGCCAGCCGGACTTCACTGCTAGAACGCCTCGCAGGCACGAGCCTCTGCATGCACCCCACGCACAAACACTGCTGCTGACGAAACCCACGAGCCTCTGCTGCCAACGAGGGCAGTGAAACTTCAGCTTGGACGCGACTAAATGAAAACAACTGCAGTCATCTCGATTTGGCTTTGCAATATCACTCTGCAGTTGAGTGCGGACATTATTTTTGTGACTTTGGTCAATGAAGGCCTCACAAGGGCAGGGGCAGGCAATTCGCTTGGATTAACCAGGGCAAACCACCCTTTGTGACACACTACAAAAGAGACAGACACCTTAAGATTATTCTGAATGGAAGTCTATGGGACAGTTCTGCAATGGCAAAAATGGCGGTTAGAGGAGAAAAGAGCCAATCGTTTGCTTTAAAACGGACAGCTGCGCGAGCACAGTAGAGGATATTAAGAAGTCTCAGAGGCAACACCACCCCGCCCCCCCTCCTCTCTCCCCTCCCTCCCCGGTCACTAAGCAACCTCTCACCAAAGAAGATGTAGAGGAGGGCCAGCAGGCTGAGGGACACGGCGACGGCCAGCTTGGGGTCGAGGGTGAAGCCCAGCACCAGGGCCACGGCGCCGCACATCAGCAGCGTCAGGAACACCACCAACCAGGAAAACTGGAAGAGCGGCTCAATCTGCTGCCCCGCAAACGTCTTCATCTCGTCTGGGGATTGAGGGGAACAGACATGGAGGGTTAGGTAGAGGCATTCAGTGATGGAGCTAGACTATTGATTATACAGAACTTACATACATTACTGCTACATTTCCATGAGAATATAAACTACTACTCTTTTTTTTCTTTTTGCCGGACAGCGTGCAGCGGATGTCGCTTACTGACTGACTGACTGACTGACTGACATATGCACACCACTCTGCACAGTAGGTGGCGGTAACACACCATTATCGTGAAACTAGCTGATCGGTTGAGTAGCTGCAATACAGCAGGCTGCATGTACAGGCTACTATCCATAGACTGAAACTACATTTCTACGAGCCAGTGTGTTAGTGTTCTGTGCCTATGAAACAATATGGACTACAAGCTGTGTGAGTAATATGAGCTGATTTTGGTGCCTTTAGCCTTTTGGTCACTTACGGAGTCCCTGATATTTAAATGTTTTTTTCCCCATACGGTTATCGTCCTTCTACTCGTAAACAGTCCGGAGGGGAGTCAGATTTACCGTTCGTGTTTGAGCGAGGGCCAGCTAGCGAGGACGAGCTAGCGTGGATGCGTTTCCACTCCGCCCACCCTGAAGTGTCACGTTGCGGATCGTTAAGCAATCCCGACCGTTTCATTTAGAGTGTGGCCTTCTTTCTTATTTATGCTTGCTTGTAATAAACACGGGTAGTGGGTCGCGCTTTGTTGGTTGTGTTTTTAAGTAGGCCACCAGTTGACATTTTTTGAAGGGTAGCTGCCAGTCAGGCTTTGTTTTCCCCAAAACTACTACAACTTCACATCAGGCTGCTCGGTCCGGCTGAACCAGGCTTGCCTAGTTTTTCCTTTTCATTTCTATTCATTTATCCAACCAGGAAGGCACATTCAAATCTAAAAGGTAAGCCGTAATAATAAAGCCATATCCTGGGCCGTCTTACCCTCCAGCTTCTTGAGCAGGAAGGACTTGCCGCTGCCCCACTGGGCGTACAGGCCCACGCAGATGGGGGGCTGCATGGTGGGCTCGCTCAGGATGTCCGCCAGGGCACTGCTGTACAGGTCATAGCCCAGCATGTCCCCGTCTGACTCAGAGGGGGAGAGGTGCTCTGGGAGGGAGGGGGAGAGCAGGAGGGAGAGAGGGAGGGGGGGAGAGAGAAAGAGGGAGAAAGAGATTTTTTTTTGTATTGAAAATAATTATTATACCACACAAACAAGAAAATAATTTTTGCACTCAAAATACATTTTTGTAGTGTCAGATTGTCTTATATATAAATATGTTCCATCTTCAAGTAATAGTTATGTTCTAACAAAATACGACAGACAGAGACAGAGAGAGACAGAGAGAGACAGAGAGAGAGAGAGAGAGAGATGGGATATGGGGGGGGGGGGGGGGTATGTCAGATGACATTGCAACAGGTCTTACTGGCTCCAAAGATCTGGGTGAGGATGCTCTTCTGATGGGTGCAGTCGATGTTATACGGGGTCTCCCCGGCCTTGTTGGGGCGGTACAGCAGCCGGCCGTCCTTTGGGTTTCTCAGGAGCAGCTCGGCTAGCTTGCGACTTCGGCCGCGGATGGCGATGTGAAGAGGCGTGTCTCCTTTCTGACGAGAAGATAGACTCACTTCGAGCTAAATATCTCTAAATATATCTATATATCAGTTCATGAATACAAAAGTCTGCTGGAGGGCATATGAACCATCCCGGAGTCCTCCTTCAACATTCCCTCCTATACAGACAGCACTGAACCACGACCACAGCTCAACAGCCTGCAATTTCAATCTGACAACCAGTAAAAAAATTGCTTTGGTGTTTTGACATAACTGGGCTTATACAGTAAAGCACTTTTAAGACTCCTATATTAAGTTTTCAAAATCGCAATAAAATGCCTTTTTAAAGACGGGAAACGACATAATCACACATATCTGTATATTTATAAATTATTATGTTTTGCTATATACTGTAACATTTACTCTTTAATCACTTCCACATAAAATGCCGGCACACAATGTATGCACATGTTCACCAGCAGCATCAATCCTATAGAAAATATAAAGACAAATCTGACAATTGTGGAAGTTTTCATTATCAAATTGTTTTTTTAAGTTTACAGTAATATTTTGCCCGTTGAATTGCATTGCATGTCCATTGGGAAGCCTCGGCTGGGTGTAAAACTTCCACTGTCCCCTACTAAAGATATTTGTACTCCAGTGCAACACATGATTTAAACAATGAAAATCTAGTATGGGGAGAACCAAGAAAGACTATTTTGCGCAAAGCGCGCAAAATACACAACTAGTTCTATAGCCAACCACAACTACATACACACCCCTGAAGATTACATAGAGCTCAAACAATGATCCTGTTTCGCATGAGAAATGACCCTAGGAAGTGGGTGTTGTTTTGAAAGGGAGTTGTTCTTTGGTTTGTTCACATGCTAGAAAGTGTACCTTGTCCACAGCAGAAACCTTTGCTCCTTTATCCAGCAACAGCTCCACAACCTCTATGCTTCTCATCTTGGTGGCTTTGATAAGAGGGGTCTCTCCCTCCTGCAACACACACACACAGTTCAGTAAAGTTAAAAATCATGCAGTCCTCTTAAGAAAGAGAAGACATCTGGCAGACACCAACTCAAAAGATGAAAGCCAGATAAAAGCATTAACAAGAACGGCAAAGCGACAAAGGCAGCTATAATGGTTTAGACAGCATGGGTTATGCTAGCCGACACACCCAGTCTACATGCATGTATCCTTAAAAGCCTGAGGCTTTTTTAATACTTAAACGTACAGTAAATGTAGTCACTTTGGATGAAATCAATTGTAATGTAATAGCATGAAAGAGGGCGTTTCCTTTGGCTATTCAACCTGAGTCAGTGGGTCGTACCTTGGTGCAGCTCTCCGTGTCTGGGTTACACTGCAGGATGTCTCTCACCATGGCGGCATTGCCTTTCTCCACAGCCCAGTAGAGGGCACTCTTCCCATCCTTAATTAAATGAGACACAGTGGGTAAACTCACTTGAGCTGTGCTGCACTGAACTCTAAAATAGACAGACATTTTCTTTCGCATCGCTGACACATACTAGTTAAAAACGACATTATGTGTACAATAGTGTTTGTCGTATAGCAGCCAGTTTTGATTTAGGATTCTAATTCGTAATACAAACATGGCAACTGCTTGTTTAATATGATACAACTGAGAATGCAGTGGGTAAACATGTCTTTCCTAGCTACATTGCGGTGTACCACTCAAAACAGATTCTAGGATTTCCTGACCTGTGGATGGAAGGGTCACTCTGCCAAAGGTTGGGAACACAGTGGAGTCAAATCAACATGTAAAAAGAGAGGACCCCCTGCTTGTCTCTCCGACATCAATATGGGGGTTGGGGGGTGCACCTACCTGGCCGGTCACGTCGATGTCTGCGTATTTGTTCAGCAGAGCCCTCACTATCTCTACGTGGCCTCCTCGCACCGCTCCTATCAGCACCGTCTCCCCACTCTGTCAGAGAAACAAACACACCCCATCAGAAAAGAACCAGTGTATTGCAACTACACGGACCCATCTACATTGCCTAAAGCTCGAGAACGCTGGCCAACTCCAATCAAATCAAAAATCCCTCTCCCTTCAATGCCACAGGGTGCTCCCTCAGACACTGTTATGATTTGAGCTCGAGGTCAGCCAGAATGGACTGACCATACCTTTAAGCAGCCTTTAAGCAGCCACGTGCATACAAGATATACTTGAGCATGCGTGGTCAAGAGGCTTTAGTTGTTGATCAGCCGATACAAACGACACACAGCGCCCGTGCTGTGATTGTCGGTGCCAGACAGGGTTGGGCTTGTGCATCTCAGAACAACATCCAGCGAGTGGAGGCTCCGTGGGAGTTAAATGGCTTGTTAATGAGAGGGGTCAGAGGAGACCGGCCAGACCGGTTTAGATGGCCCGGAAGGCGACAGTAACTCAATTAACAAAGTGCTGCGATGGTGGCATGCGGAAGAGCACCTCTGAATGCACAACCTTGTAGCGGATGAGCTATACAGCAAGAGACACAACACTCACCCTGTCGGGGATGTTGACGTAGGTGCCGGCGTCCAGCAGGTCCTGGACAATCTCGGTGTAGCCCTCCTTGGCGGCGATGGCCAGCGCCGTGTTGCCGTCCTTGTCTGTCATGTTGACGTTGGGGTTCCTCTTTAGGAGCTCCTTGACGCAGTCGGTGTAGCCGCCCTTTACCGCCACGATCAGCGCCGTCATGGAGTTCTGATGGAAAAGAGACAGTCACTGTCTTGACGTGTGTTACGTCATTCTGTGCCGTCATGATGGTACAGAGGCAGTCGCTATCTTGACGTGTGTTACGTCTGTGCCGTCATGACGGTACAGAGGCAGTCGCTATCTTGGCGTGTGTTACGTCTATGCCGTCATGACGGTACAGAGGCAGTCGCTATCTTGACGTGTGTTACGTCTGTGCCGTCATGACGGTACAGAGGCAGTCGCTATCTTGATGTGTGTTATGTCTGTGCTGTCATGACGGTACAGAGGCAGTCGCTATCTTGACTCTGTCTTGATAACAACTTTCACAGATTATGTGTGATTGTTGTGTCAATCAACCTGTGAAGATCAATAAAGTGCTTTCTCTTTTTAAAACATGGCCCTGGTTCAGTTAGACTGATACAGAATGCACATCAAATAAAACAGAACATTAAGCGTCAGCTGTTTCAATAACGCAGCGGCATAAGTATTGAACTAGTCACATATTATGACGTGTGTCATAATATGTGACTGGAACCACACATTGGTATGACACCGTTATTATTAACCATTAAAGTAATCCCTCTACGTGTGATGAGCAATAGAGAGCCTAAGTCACTTCCCCATTATGGGACCTAAGTTAAAAAAGAAGATATATGGTAGTCAACAGCGAGAATACAATTATTTTTAGATCCCGTTTGCTTTGTGACACAAAGTACACATATGATGTTTGACTATTTAAAAGAAAAATTTTCCAGTCAAGAAAGTCTCAGTTTGTCGTGCATTTGTTGTATGCAAGCATAAGTACTGTGTGAAAATATGTAATTAGTAAGACTACAAACCTTGTGTCGCGAAACTTTATAGTTTCACAACAAACTGCAACGTTCCTGACTTGAACAATGATCTTTTAAATAGACACATATCATATGTGTGCTTCGTGTCACAATTAAAACGGGATCAAAAAAGAATTCAGATTCTCGCCGTTGACTACCCTACATATTTGTTCCAAACTAAAGGTTCCATAACACGGAAGTGACTTAGGCTCTCTATAACAACAGTTTGCCTCTACGGTCTGATGTACATACGGCCCCCTCCTGGTCCACGTCAGCTCCGTTGGCCAATAGGTGCATCAAACAATCGTAGTGCCCCCTCCTGGCGGCCCAGATCAGCGGAGTGGTGCCGTACTGAGAAGCGTTACAGAGGTAAAAAGATGCATTTTACTGTAAATGCGCAGGTGTACGCCATAAAGATGCAGTTAAACGAGGTTTAAGAACCCGACGTCACGGTACATCAGCAAACATAAATCAACTAGTTGTGCACAAACAGCCATGGTTATGTATTTACCCCTTCTTCCCTAATTCAGTTGTTTCTTTTGTTTGTTTGTTTGTTTGTTTGTTAGTTTCCATCATTAATTTCTTTATTCGTCCAATCCTTCTAGATCTACATATCGAAGCCATGGTTACTAATAAAGATGCATTTTTTGTCCCACCCCTCCCCCACTCAGGATTCTCATGATAAGATTATGAGACAGGTAGAAGGGCTCAGACGTGGGGACCAGGACTTTGTCGCTGCAGTCCTTCCCACTGTACACTATGATTAAAGCAAGCTTTAATAAGCATCTCTACGGGCAGGAGCATTGCGGTTACCTTGTCGGAGCAGTTGACCTTGGCTCCGTGCTGCAGCAGGAGATGGACGATCTCGCCGTGACCCCGGCCCGCCGCCCAGATGATGGGGTAGACGCTGTACTGCTGGGACAGAGGACAGGGCTGCAGTCACGCTGGCGACAGTTAATGGCCGAGGTCGGGCCTGCGGGTGTCGGGACCTGAGCCTTGCAGCGCTCATGGCAGTAGACGTTGGGGTTAGCATGGTTAAGCATGTTTTAGCGCCGACAGGCTTCTGCTGGTATCTAACTCGACACTGAAATGATCTCGGTGGGATCTTGCAAGTTTATTTTATTACAGGAAAACAAATAATAATTGTTAAGACAATATTATTGGGAAAGCCGGTGAGCAGAAAAGGCAACAGTAGGGGATATGAGAATTCCAGTTTCCAAGTACCTGACCCGTGATGTTGGGGTTAGCTCCCTTCTCCAACAGCAGCTGGGCCACAGCTGTTCGACCCTTATAGGCTGCCCACATGAGAGCACTCCAACCTCCCTGTAGAGCACAAACAGAATAACAGTGGACTTGCCCTTAGAGAGCAGACAAAGAACAACAGCCTGAATCACAGCATGTTACTAAATCAATAGAAAATAACACTTCCAATCCTTAACAGAAGATGTACTTTCCAACAGTCCCCTCTATTATCTTAATACCACATGTTGATGCTCGGGATTAAATATTCTGTTAACTGTGTCAATTGAACCAAATGTAGATCTGTTTTTTCACCTCTTCTTTAAAAAATAAAAAAAAATAAAAAAATAATAATAATAAAATCTCCATTGGGTTCTATTGCACCTCAATAATATACTTCTAAGGGCGTTTCACACCTTGCTTGTTTGGAGCAGTTGAATCAGAACGTGGAGCATTTCCCCCTATAGATCAGTTCAAATCAAAGTGGGCCGAAACCGCTTAGACGGGGTGGTCTCAAACTCTAGAGCGGTTTGTTTGCAGTGAGAACACAATCGGCCCAGTGAAGCAGGACCTCTCGCTAGTGCAATGCGGTTGAACTTTGAATTACGTGGAAGGAAAGTGGCTTTCAAAACATTTTCGAGTGAAATCTGATCGCAACGCTGGTTAACCATGGTGTTAGGGCCCTGTTTACATGTTCTGTTTCGTTTTAAATGCAGTGTGAACGCGAAACGAACAAAGAATTAGTATCGATTCAGACCCTGACCAACACAAATAGGTGTGAAAGCACCCAAAAAGCATCTCTGATGTGGATTTACAATATATTGAGACGAGAAAGCTATTCAGTAGAGGAATTTAAGTATTATACTCTTAAGAAGCTTTACAGCTCCTACACATGCAAGAGAATGTCAAGCCTGCCTAAATATGAGACGCATATATCAGTGGATTTTGTGGTAGGAAAATGTGGTATTTATAGTTGGTGTGACAAACTTTCCAGTGCGTGAAGAGTATCACACATGGTGGTTTGCTGTAATCCTGTTGTCATTACAGGCTGACAGACAGACAGACAGGCGGTGACCTGTACATTTTAAACACCCCACACACTGCAATGACTCACTTACTAGCCTCTAGCAAGCCCAAGGGACAGAATTCAGATGTTAACTATTCTAAAAATCAAACCCTAAATTCCAGTTTTTTGCAAATAAAGTCAGAGATCTACCCATGGGTGACCAGTGTGTGAAAGTAGGTACTGTCCATGGCCATATGTAGACAGAATCACAAAAGAAAATGCATTAAGCAAAATGCACCATCAACTTTTTCAATACTTTTTAAAATTTTACAATATAGCGTGTGGATGTCTAGGTCACACAGGAGTCTTGCACAGTCTCTAATCTCATGAAGCCACAGAATGACTGCTGTTGCGGAGATGCCTGGATTCTGGGCTTGATGCCTGTTCGAGGTCTGTAGTGAGTGCCTGTACTGCAACCTCCCGTACGGAGTCAACCAGAGCACACCAAATGGAATTATTACAACAGAGAAACGATCATATCCAGAGTAATGTGATCGAATGTCCATTTAAGGCGGGTGCAGCATTTTGCTTAGATGAGGACGTCCCCCGTGCTGGAGGCTAAGGCCTCGTTACTTATTTCATTACGGTTTAACCGGTGTGTGGCCCGTATGCAGTACAGTGAGTTCAGCAGCACCGGCAAGTACAACATGTATCATCTCGTCTGAAAAGGTAATATTTAGTCAGTACGCTTTTCTTAGAATCAACCTAGAACACGTATGCCTAGATGTATATGAATGTACATAAAATATCCTAGAACTCTCAATGGAATATATCTGTGAGTAGAAAACCTGTGTGTCAACGTGTGCTGAGAAAGCCTTGCCCTGCCGTGCCGGGGCAGCGTGCTGGAAGCTCGTCTCACCATGTCTCTTTGCTCCAGGTTGGCATTGTTCTCCAGCAGTTCGTTCACCACCTCCAGGTGTCCTTCTTTGGCCGCCGAGATCAATGCCGTCCAGCAGTCCTGCGCGCACAGAGACAACGCGTTACCACAGAGACAGCCGGTAAGACTCCCAATCCAGCCGGGGGGGAAAGCGTACGAACCTACCAGCTGGTCGTACCAGGTGCTCATGGAAGCAGGAAGAAGCGGAAGAAACTGGGAGTACTGGGTGTTAACTGGGAGAACAATGCTGCTTCTACCTCGCTCTGGGAAGGTGTCAGTGCAAGTGTGCGTGAGTTTATGCAAGCGGTGTGAGTGTGTGTGTTTGTGTGTGTGTGTAATGGCTGGTTACACGTGTGTGGTGATAATGAGGGGTGTGGTGAGGGAGCTCGCTAGCGTGTGCGTGCATGCACCTGTGCGATGGCTTGTGATGGTGATGGCCAGGGGTGTTGGCCCAAAAGGTGGATCCTGTCATTTACTCAACATGAGCCAAGGGAAAGATGTGTAATAGGTCAGCATGACATAGCCGTGTAGTAAGGCCGCGTGCGGTGAGTTTAGCACAATGGGACTAGCCAGGCCAATAGGCCGGTGTCGTCAACGCCCCAGCGACCATGGTGTTATGGTGTTCTTCCATACCGGGGGTCTCGTTTAGACACGCTGCATATGTAGGAAAGACTACTACTCTTTATACACTTGCCTAAAAGTCCGCCTACGGAACGTGAACTTGGATTATGTAGGAAGAAATGGCAAATGGGAAACACAGAGCCAAAGCGCTATAGTTTTTTGATCGATATGGTTATATTTACAAAAGAAGTATAACAAAAACAATCAAATTCATATAAAATATTTCTGGTGTTAACAAAGTCAGGCAATTACATGCCTACAAGCTAATCAATCCTTAATAATGGGTGCTGCACACATCCAGATTTTTCTGGCAGGTTGATTGATCCACATATTTAAAACTATAGTGGCAACTAGCCTATAGCCAGATAGTGTTACAAGTTCATGGGACACGATTATGTAAATATAACCGTTTTGACACATGACACAATGACTTCCACCTCACTAGATTACTGCAGTCTCCTTTGCCATTGCTAATAGGCAGTAGGGAGGATGATCTGTGTGAACATGGACATTAGAATAATGTCTTCTAATATCCATGTTCTTGACACTTAACTCTGATATCAGATCAAATTTATATTACTTTACATTTTAATAAGATCCAACATCAAAAGTCACAATATTCACTGTGACGTCTTGCCAATATATGGAATAACTATTCCTGAAAATACATTTGACCAAGCCTCTTTCTGGCTTCCGCTCTGCTCGTCATCCTCTATGTGAAGTCAACAGGCTCCTCTGGGATTTTAATATCAATATAGGACTATTGATTAACTATATTAGGCCCCTGGACTCTGTATTATAAGTATTTCTGTTTCTAAATCTCACCCCCTTAATTAGTGGATTTGCTTTTTCAGATTTTACTTGGCAAATATAACTGGCCGCACTTGTTTGATAACATTATTTGTTGTATTGCAGACAAGCCTGTCTGGTGGCACTATGACATTGTCATAATATGATATTGTTTGAGCTGGTAATTCCCACCCCTAGTGTGTGAGCGTTTGTGTTTACCACATCATCCAGGTTAACGTTGGCTCCTCTTCCAATTAGTTCTTGTACGATGTCCAAATTGCCCTGCTCTGCTGCCACCATCAGGGGTGTCTGTCCATTCTGGAAGGTGGGAAATATGTCTTAAGAAAATTATGGTCCTCGTCTATGGAACACTCTTCCTGAGGACCTGAGGGCAGCTGGAAACGTGGACATGTTTAAAGCTAAACTAAAGACCTACCTATTCAACCAGGCTTTTAACTGAACTGTATGGACGGTACTAATTGTATTTTATTTATTAGTTCATTTATTTTAAACTTCAGATATTTTTACTATTAACCTTTTAAATGTGCATTTATTTATTTATTAATATATTTATATTGTTTTTAATGACGTTGTAGTGTGAAGCACTTTGTGTTACATGAAGTTTTATGAAAAGTGAAATATAAATATAGATTGATTGAAGATATATTATGTATTATAATGTGATATTTTAGTGTGCTAGTTGATATTTATTTATGTATTTTTAGTATTCTCCTTCTCTACGCTTGCCTGTCCTATTGTCTCTATGCTAATCTTTTTTTGTGTTGTGTTAAGCATTTATTTAACTAGAATAAAAAAATGTATAGATCAAGGAACCAGACAAAACAAATCAACAGCATATTCCAGCATCGCTTGTCCCGCTAATCGGCTGTTAGCCTGCATGATCTTACACATCCCTGCCTCCTTTATGTGCCCATCCATAGGCACCTTACAAAGCATTGGCTTCCCCCTGGTTTGGGGGGGCTCTGACTCACATCACTTCTGCTGTCCACATCCCTGAACTTGTCCAAGTGGGCCTTGATGGCAGCCAGATTCTCCTCCTCCACGTAGCTGAAGAGGTTCTGGATGTCCAAGGTTGTCATCTTCAGGGAGGTGGTGGTGTCCATGTCTCACAGCACAGCACCAGCACACTACTATGGGCGAGAAAGGGAAGCAGGGGTTAGCGGTGCAGATGACGAGGCTCTTGTCAATCGGTGACCGTAATTTATATTTAAAAACAACACAGAAGTGCTTGGTAAGATTGTAATCTGAATACAAATGCTAACAAATGCTAACTTGTTCCTCAGCCATACATGTTGTTTTCTTTCTCTAGCAGGCCAGAGACACTCATGTCACATGTTCCCTCTGGGAGAACGGCAGAGAGACAAGACAGGAAGTGGGCGTCTCTATGGAAACCAGATGAAGGAACAGCACTATTAAGTAGCGAGAAAGTTACAATCACTTGATCAATTATAGAATGTAATTTTAGCATTTTGTAATGTGTGGTAAAATACATATAGGTTCTAAAGAGTACTAAATTATTATTATTAAATATTACAACTCATATTAGGCATAGCATAATGTTACTAGATTTAATTTATACTATATCAACACTTTAGTATGGTTAGTAGATCATGTATTATCTGCTGCTTATATTTTTATTAATTAATTACTGACTATTGGCTCTTGACTGGTCACCAACAGTAGAATCACCGTATGAACCCAAAATGATGCGTTAGCAACAAAATATGCAGTGAGGTAAATGGACTGATTTATATACTAAACTAATCTTAATCTCATATTTTTGCACACAGGGTACCAGTGCTTAAACTAGCTCACCCAAGCGTAGATAAAATATGACTGAACACTCTCAGAATGAAAAGTAATAGACGTATTAAGACTCCGAGTTTGTGTTCACATTATAACACAGCTAGTTTGATTATAACGTGTGAATGAATGGAGCATGCTCGTTATAAATACAGACAGGCTTAATTGTCATGTCGTATTCAGTCTCACTGCCCTCTCATGTTGAAAACACAAGGGACAACAATTCCTCTACTCTATTAGTCACAACATTCAGCATGCACAGTACAGTGAACAGATGAACAGTACAAAGTCATTATATACCACTAAAGACATAACAGACCTTGAACATCCTTTCTCTGAAAGACTCAGATACATTTCCAATAATTAGAGTGAATTATATTAACACATGGCCTAGTTTATCCGTAAATATGGCACCGCTATAGTATGCACCAAGCATTGGTATATGTCACTGGAACATCCAAGGCAACCTTTACTATCAAAAGAGCAATTTGTTCCCATAAAATATTTATTAAATATGTCTGAACCACAGAAAATATGAATGCAGAAAACAGTTTAAATTAGGCTGTCAACATTACTAACAATGTAGGCCTAAATGGGAACTCATTCACATTTTACGCAAAAGCAAACCAAGGGTGACAGTGAAATGCTAGCTGGTTGTGGGTCAAGCTCAACCACTGAGGTTTTTTAGAAAAATATAGCACCTAAATTATCATTTCTGGTGACCCACCCACTGCACGCTTACAATACCTCAAGTTAATTTGTATTTAAGTTTTTGAATGGATTGGATTCATTTGGATTCTGCTGAAATCAGAGGAGACGGGTTGGCAATACAAAATATAATAATACTTAGGGGGAGGGGAGGACAAAACATAGATTAAATTCTATATTATGTTTTTCAAAGACCCAGAGAGCAATTGTGAAAGGCTCTCTGTGTCCCAGGAGCCGCAGGTTGCAATCCCCGATCTACGGGTAAATGGTCAAGGTTTTAACCTCTAACTACATTCTGCCTCTCAAACAAATAATGATCTATTCCCCTTATTATTCTACAGAGGAATTAAGTCTACAATACATCTGCCTTAACATTTCCAAACCATAAGGACAAAGGAGCCCCTGGTTTCAGACAATCAATAGAAAACTCATTAATGATTCATCAAGTTAAACCTCTTCCATCATACATGTCTTGACTCTTTTGAGTGTATATCTGCTAATCCATGACTGCAAGTGTTAAAAAGACAATACATTTACAGTGTAGAATATATGAGGGCAAAAATGTTCAATCTGAAATGTTTAACTTTGCAGATTTAATATTTCATAACATGAATAAGATTACCTACACAGACTAAGCCAAGCAAGAAACCCAGGTCCATATGACAGTTAACAGATGAGCCTGACATTTAGTTCAATCTAACTGAAAAGGGCCAGTAAATAATTAGACCATATAAATAGGTGTATTTCTTCAGTTTGTAAAGCTGTGAGGTTTTCAGGTGCATATATCTAATCAGACACTATACAATAAGTACAACCTTTGTTTACAGTGCAGGAAATAAGCCTGTCGACACACCCTTCTCAGCTCTTCCACGCAACACTTTACACACAATGAATAGGGTCCTACAATGAATATGATCTTAGATATTGACACCTAAGAGCATAAATCAATAAACATCAGTATGCATTTGCTCAGCATTGATAAGAATGAAGCCAAAGAACCTGTTACAACAAAATAAAAATAAATAATTAACTCGCACTAGCAAACCAGTCAGACTAACAACTGTAAAATACAAAACAAGAAAATGACATAGTAGCCTATAAATAAAAGGAAACCTGCTTACCTTTGTGTATCTGTATTATATTATTTTAAGGTTAATAGCAAACCGATATCTATCTCTTCCTGACCAACGAATACCAGGTATCAAGCACTGCTGGGCTTCTGCTCAGCATCCCCCTCTACTTCAACCTGAATATTAGATGAGGGTGCTGGGACACGCCCAATCCCTTCCAACACAATAGACACACAACTAGAGTATCACCACATTGCCATTACACGCACTTGCTGGGCACCAACAAATAAAAGGGGATATTTTAGATTATACTGAATACATTGGTGGCAATAACATCCCTAGTACTCTTATTTTAAATATTGGCATTCATTTCTGGAACATGTCACTCGTCAATCAGCAAAATGGCCCTAGTACGGTAAACGGTGGTAGTGCTTTTATAATTAGTTTGAACTATATAAAGTAATATTTCTTGACAATGTGTAGCAAAGAGTCATGAACCCCCACAGAGACCGTTACACCAAATGGAAACATTCTGAATCTCTGTGAAAACATTTAAGATACACATACAGTTTGATTATTCACCGTTATTCATGAGTACGGTACTGTAGGGTACTGCAATCTTCTTTAGTCCAAATTCATACTGTTTAGACTTTGGGCATCACTGGAGAACAGGTCAGCTTTTTTAGTTAGTCATGTGTATATGAAACTGCTGAGGATTCACTTCCACAAGCCTCTTGGTCACAAGGTGTGATTTTATCAGTAGAAAAAGATGCACACTATCTATGTATACACTCTGAACTAAAACACTAGGTTATGTCGCTTAGCTTATATGTCATACTATATTAAAAAGTAACATCTGTAACACAGCTAGACGGCAACATAAACGATTCCCTAAGATAAAATATCTCAGGTAACACTAGTCTTGAAAACAACAATACACAAAAGGCGGTGTGGATACTGCTTATGCCAGCTGTGGGGTGCTGCCTGTCACCAGGGTAGGTGGCAACAGCGACAACAGTTAGCTAGCTGTGACAAAGCTAGCATGCTACCGCTAGCTGACGTAGTTTATCTATTAATAAGTTATCGTTAACTACCTCAGCAAGAAATAAAGTACGGTGCCAAGTAAATGTCCTCTTCACAATACCGACTTTCACGATCTGTGAGGCCAACATGTAAGTCCCCTGGAGGAAATATTAGCTTGAGTGAGCTTTCAAGCCATATCGGTGCTTCTGTGTTTAATGTGTAACTTGTTCCCTGCTGCTACAGTAAAGAAATAAACTCCGCCTTGTTTTAGCCCCGAGGCCTAGATACAGCCAGCACGTTTTTTGTGATGTGTGGACTGAACACACACAAAACCAATCAAAAAGGGAATGCTATAAAATCATTAAAGGACCCATTCCATGAAAACAACGTATTTCTAGTTGTTTTTGGAATAGGCAATCTCGATGTAACAGGGAGAGGAACGGTAAGCCTTTCAAGGTGGACTGTTATCTTTCTGGTGTGTATTGACTAAAAAAGGGATAGGGGCGGGGAAACGATGTTAATGAACTGTATAGTTGCGTTACGCTTGGGTTTGTAAGTTAACATGTGGTTGTGACATATGTCTACTAAACAAATGTAGGCCTATATTGACATAAATAGGCGAATTTAAATATTCAGTAGTCCTAGCCTAGGCCTAATTTTTCTTACTAGTTAAAACTCATAGGATACTGTACAATTGTGCAACATAAAAGCAATACAAGTATTAGTGTTTAAAAATAATTTCTTTATTTTAACACATACTTTTTTTCCCCAAATATACTGCAATACAAATCTTTCCATAATTTTCTCCTGACTCAAAAATAACCATTGCGTTACATACACACACGCACAAGGCGCCATTCATTGTTTTTGGCACTTTGGACATACAGAGCAGTTTGCACTGATCTGCTGGTTTGGGTGGCCATGCAGTGCAATAATCGCTGTGTTGGTAAAATGACATCCCTTTCCTGTTAGTTGGACCATATTACCTACCTAGGAATCCAGCTACTAATAGTGTATTTAGACCACATCAACATTTACAACATGAATACACACAATTATGGCAGGAATATGCACACGTTAGAACTTTTAGAAAGAATAATTAAACAGGTTCATACTTAACTAACTTCTGTGTTGGCTTTATTATTTTACATAACACAAATGTTCCTAACAAACTCAGGCTCTTCTACAAAAATGCACACCTTTTAAGTATAGGTAGGCTATATTGTGCTTGAAACCCAGCTCACATTTCAAGGTACTGTAAAAATCTAGCAGTGATGACACAGCAGTAAGACACCTATTACAGTACATTGTCTCCCCAGCAGCACAATTTGAATTGCTAAACCTACAAGCTTATATTAATAAAAGGGAAAAGATTTTATAACTACTTCAGTCTAGTTCATATACTGAAAATAATGTATGGGTTTCAAAGGCCTTAAGTGAATTGGAGACTAGTAAAGGACCCAATGTCCATTTATACCAATATACATTTTGCCCCAACTCGCTTATGTGCACACAAAATGAAATCAGTCCACATTCTCCAAATTGTATAATACCGTAAGTCACACACAAATTAAAATGTGAAAATTCCACGCAATAAAATGTAAGTATTCAACAGTTAAATCATTTATCTCATGTTACAAACATTTACTAGTGATTTCAAAAACTGCATTGATTTGTAAACTGCATTGATTTGTAATGGTACATCCAATTAACTTGTGGCAATGATTGAAACAATTAAACATTTTGTAATATGAAATAACTTCTAGTGAATGTGTCTGTCGTGTTGGACCACCCTTCATTTTACAAGATATGCAAAGACAATGTTATGTTCTGTAAATTGGTTTTAGCAGTGATGTAAACAAAGTGTCTTTCCTCTATAATAACTATTATTACTATTTCGGACAGGGCTAAATCAAATAGTTTTGGACACACCACAGATATTACAGAAGCAATACATTGAAAAACTTGTGGTCTACACAATATGAACAAATTAAACATTATCACCCCCCCCCCCCACCCAAAAAAAAAAAAAAAATTAAGCACTTGCTTATTTTATACAACGCAGACTCCCTTTGCAATAACACCTGTAAATCAAATCATGTTTTTCTTTTTATCCAAAAAGCTAAAGATATGGTAATATAAATAACCTAAATCCTTTCAGGTACTAAAATATAAAGTCAGATGAACAGTATTAAGAGTTGGGAGACTAGTGTTTCTGTAGTGAAAGGCAAGATAAATGATCCCAGAAAAGCATTTAAATTGATGTTCTGATCTTGCGTTTACCGAGCACTAGACATTAAACACACACACAGAGAATTCTTCTGAATAAAATTAAGAAATTAATAAACAATATTTTAAAGGATCCTAAGGCCCAGATGTAATTGGCAGGTGTAGATAAAAGGTTATGCTTCTTCATCAAACATGTTCCTTTACTGCTCTTTATTAGAGGCTTGCTCCAGACAATGACAAAAACCCTCCACATACTGACACTTTATTTTCCACTGACTGTACATGCCCCCCCCCCCCCTTTCCCATCCCCACCAACACACACACCAGAGTGGTGTAACTGCATTCATGTGCTTGCAGCATGAAGTCAACAATATTCTACCACTTCAACCCGTCGAGTACATAGAGGGTTTAAGGCAACTTGGAAGTCGGTTAGACATTTTCCACCGTGTCCACTGATGTAACGTAACCATCGTCGCACATTAGTTTAGATCCTAGTCATGTGGAGTCTCTCTCACTCGCATAATCTATCACTCTCTCACTTGCATAATCTCTCTCTCTCTCTTTCTCTCTCTCTCATTCGCATAAACTCTCTCTCACTCACATAATCTCTCTCTGTCTCTCTCTCATATCACTGCCAGGAGCGTGACCGCAGTAATCTTTGCTACTGGAAGGTTTGACCGCTTGCTGACTTTGCTGTGTATTTTATGTCTGTCGTTAGATTTCACAAGTCTGTTTATCTATTTGGTTCTCGGTCAGGCCGACGGATTAGCCGCCCACAGCTCTCGGCGTGTTCATTTTGAGTTTCTCCACTGCAGCCGAAAAGGACGGAAGGGGGGAAGGGGGGAAGGGGGGAAGGGGGGAGGGAGGGGGGAGGGAGGGTGGGAGGGTGGGGAGCTTCATTCACCGGCGCCTCATGTGGCTTTATCCTTCTGGTTGCAGTTGTTGTCTGTGGTGGCGTGACTGCTGATTTGCTCTGTCTGTAGGCTGTTAGCCTGGATGGCGTCCTTTGGTAGGCCAACCTGGTGTTCCCTGGCCCGCAGGTGTCTGGGTTTGACTGGGAATGCCAACACCAGCAACAGACACAGCAGGTGCACACAGAAATACCACGACCTGGGCAGAGCACCAAAATATAACTCATTTACATAAAACAACAACAAAACACGTTTGCACCCAATAACATAACTAGTGCTGTACCAAACGATTATTTTTTTGGTCGATAAATATATCGATTATTTTTTCAATCTATCGATTATTTTTCAGATTAATCGGATAACTACGTTATTGATAATATAGAAATCCAGTCGATGCCATAGGGTGCTCCCTCAGAATCTGTGTCACCCACATTGGTAACACAT
>JAODTR010044222.1:7985-19207 GCA_025399935.1 Amblyopsis rosae | reverse complement strand
CATAATCGCGCACCTCAATCTAAACGCCGGCTGACGTGACCGTGTTTTTACGAACGCCGGCTCACATGACCGCAGTGTCTTTATTGCATAATGGAAAACATTTAAGTATACATATTCAGATATAGTTGACTGTCGTTTGGTAGTTTTTTGAATCACTAGCCTAGTCCTTTTGATTACGTTTATTTCACATTGGGATAATAAGTAACAGTAAAAGTCATGTAAGTCATCACTGCACAAAATACAGCCTTATTTGATAGATGTGTTAAACCGCCATATCTAAGCATGGCAGTAATGTCAGTTTTTATCTGGCTGGCTGTTTACCATCCACTGCCTACCCAGCGTCACTTTCCCTGCCTGCGAGCTCGCCGTTGCGCTGCCTGTCAACTGGCGAGACTCCTCCCCGCAGACAACGCGTCCTGTCGCCTTCAAAGCGCAATGGTCTCTTGGATTATCTCTAGACTTGTGGTGTAAGTCGTTTTTCTTTTACACATATGAATAATGACATTATAGCCAACTAGGGAAATGGCGTTACAGCTTTAACGCGGACCACTGACATAATCGAATTGAGGTGTTAGCCTATTTATGGGCAGGATCAGCCGTGACTCGGGTGTTTAGGCTATATCCTACTGTAGGATAGGCTATTTACTGAAGAGCGGGTCACTGCATATAATGGTGATATTTTGCCATTTCAATGGCGGTACATCGTCCACGTTGCCTATATACATATTATATACATATATTATTAGGCTACTAAATGAAGTCGCGTCAGCAGCTTGACATTCAACATGTTTACACATACTAGACTACAGTATCCTAGTAGGATATTTTATAAACGTGATTGGCCTTATTTCTTAGTCTTCCCAGACAAAGATATACCTGTAACGGTATTTAACACTGACAACCATTTATTGTATTATTATACGGTACCGACGGCTGACAGCGAGTTAAGATATTTTGTGTTAATACTGTATTGAAAACAAAGGGATGGGTCTGTCCTCTCAGGTTACACTGTGTACACATATTCCTCTGCAAACAAAGTATAGCTGCTTGTACCCATACTATGACTAAACCAAAAAGTATATCTATAACGGGTTTCAATATCGTAATCAAATTATGCAATACATTAATGTTGAATGCTGTGCCTCGGCTAAAACATAATGCGTCGTCTTTACAAGTGTTCGTCTGTTACTCTGCTATAACCTCAAAATAGTAAGGCAATTAAATTTAGATTAAATATACTGTTACAGTGCATACACTGTCTTAAATGTGTGGTAAACACCACTGGCCAAACCCTTGTCAAATATTGTAATTTAGGCTATGCATCAGTCACACAAGAGGTCAATGTGATCGTTGAGTTGCACTATTTCCAATATATTTATTTTTAGTACATTTGGACTTCTCAAGTCTGAGGACAACGATGTAGGTGATTGGCCCTCACCAACCGTAGGCCAGTAATTTGATCAAGTGGGGTCGCACTCACAGCTGTTGCGCTCATAAAGGGTCCCATCTTGAGACTGTAGTCAGAAGCACAGGTGCACATTCGCGATTCTGTCACTGACACGGAAATGCACATTTATGTTTTTAGGATGTTAATATTTGAACAGGTGAACCCCTACATTAGTTGCTTAATATTATTGGTGATTCCTATAGCCAAAAGTCTATGTCCTGCGGCTTATAGCCAGTAGCCTACAGACCTCGACACAGTAGGACACATATACATTTTTTAAGAGGATAAACATTTTTTCTATATCTTGCAGACTTGTGTTTGGTACACTGTATCCTGCATATTCATCATATAAAGCTGTGAAATCAAAAGATGTAAAAGAATATGTAAGTAGGCCTATCTGCTTTGTTATGTTCTATGATTATCTTTCCATGACAGATTGTCAGTTGGCATTACATGTCAGTGTTACTGTAAGTCAGTTATCTATATTTACATGTTTAGGTAAAATGGATGATGTACTGGATCATATTTGCCATATACACCAGTGTGGAAGTGTTTACAGACATGTTTCTTTGTTGGTAAGTTCTTTTAGCAATTATGCTATTAGGCCATTGCAATAAGGTCCCATACAATGTAACATTTCCAGTCCTGTGGTCACTTGTGAAAGGACCACAAATACAGTAATTTAAGTAATTTAGCCAAAATACAGCTTGAAGTAAGATTTGTGTGATATAATTTCTGAATTGTTATCATTTTGGGCATATGTCTGACCAATCCTCCCACACCAAAAATATAGCCAATTAAGTTTAACTTGTTATAAAGTGCTACACCAACTAAAATGCAATGTTCAGCTATAGAAGGAAAATAAATCCAATATGAACTTGTTGGAAATTGAAATTATATGGGGCCTTTTTAGTAATGACAATGATGTTTCATTCAAAATTACATTTGTTATAACAGCCTTGTGATGTGACACATATTTTCATTTTGAAACAACTAAATGATCTTGTATCTATTACTGCAGGATCCCTTTTTATTATGAGCTGAAGATAGCCTTTGTGGTGTGGTTATTGTCCCCCTACACTAAAGGCTCCAGTGTGCTATACAGGAAGTTTGTTCATCCTACGCTTTCCTCAAAAGAGAAGGTGAAACATCCCTATTCATATTCCTTTCCTTTTCTTGGAGTAGCCCAAGGGACATTGAGCTATGTTTTTAGTTTAACTTAGTCTAGCTTTTAGTTTAATGCAGACTGCCTCATGGAATTTCAGTTTCTTCAGTAGTCCTATTTGACTCCACAATAAAGTAGTTCCCTCTTGCCAGTTTTTATTCAATGTATAGGTTTTGGCTGGACAGGAGGAAGGAAATGTCATGGAATTTCATGTTGCTAATGAACTTTTTTAGGGTCAGGAAACACGTCAGAGAGCGTGCTTGAATTCTGTGCCCAGTTACACCCCTAAAAAGATTCACAAACATATTACTCATTATATACTACTGTACTATGTATAACAACAACACAATGCATAAAACACAAAGCTATGGTTTAAAGTGGTATAGAATAACAACAATTCACTGGGCTGGTCTTTGTTGAAGCTGACATTAGTCTCTTGGTTTGTTTTTGCACACTGCTAGGACATTGATGACTATCTCTGTCAAGCAAAGGACAAGAGCTATGACACGCTGGTGCATTTTGGGAGGAAAGGGTTGAACGTTGCTGCCACAGCAGCAGTCATGGCTGCGACAAAGGTATTGGTGACTGAATATTGAATTTGTTCTCACCTGGGGTACAATCATGCTGTGGTGATTTTTAACCATGCAGGTCTCTGTTTTTAACAGGGTATACACAGCTGCAGCTAATAATCTGAACACTATTGACGTGCTTGCTAAACTAAACACTTAAACAGACCCATTCATAATTGTATTATTTGCTGCAACTAATTTAAAGTTACATTATTTTCACTATTGTTTGTTTTCAACACATTAAAGTCATTGTCTGGCTTATTCAACTGCAGGGTCAAGGCGTTTTATCAGAGAGACTGAGAAGTTTCAGCATGCAGGACCTGTCTTCCTTCCAGTCCGATGCCACCGACACCGATTCTTCCCCCAGCCAGCCTGCAGCAGCGCAGCAAAGAGCCAGAAGCATGATGCGGAGCAAGTCTGAGGGCTACAGCAAGGGTAAGAACATAGTAGCACCTGACACAGTCCTAGTGCTAAACAGTGGCTGTAATGTACGTCACATTACATGTGCTGTGGATGTACACACACTTTCCGGAGTCCCCTGATCCTGAGTCTGCCTTCCTGTTTGGAAAGGTGTTTGGCCTACTATAGTTACTCTAACTAGGTAGCTAGGTAACTAGGTAACTTCACAGAAAGCCATTACAGGAAAACAGACAGTTGAGGGAGGTTTCATCAGATTAAAAAAATGCTCAACTCTTATTGGAGGACATGCAAAAAGGGGCGGGCTTGGAATAGGTCAATTGGGGCAAGAGAAGACTATATAGTGTCTCTGGAGGCAAGGCAACAACATTCTCCTAATAGTGTCGTCTGTCATGACCTGTGATGTAGACATCTGACTATTTGTCTACTGTAGTCATGCTGCAGTTTCAAGGGTAGATAATGTGAATATAGTATCCAATAATATCAGTGGAGTTTCGGATATGAAAATACTTGAAACCAATCATTTCAATAGGCCACTGTTGTAATACAGTAATGTAGAATCACGTTTGACTCTGTACGTTCAGTTACCTAGCATAATGGCAGTGCCAGACAGAAGACTTCCAAAGCCGATAGTCCTAACCAGGCTTGTTGGTGCTCTGAGCAAGAAAATCCCTTAAAGTCAGAGGCTAACTTTAGCATTCCGTCACAGACGAGGCCCACATATTGAAATGAATTGCAGCACTGCAGTAAATCAAGTACGGCATAACGGTTAGATGCTGTCTTGAGTGTAAGAGGCCAAAGACAGTGAGTGGACATGTTGACATTCATCCCACCGCCCTCTTTCACGGTGCAGGGCAGGATTTTGACATGACAGAGTATGAGGTGTTGGGCTTGGACCTTTGTGACACCGAGGAGCCGCCGCTGGCCCGGTCTCTTTTGACCTCTGAGCCCCCGACTGAGCCTACACCCCTCTCACCCCCTCTGACCCCCCAGCCCACTCCACCCTCCCCTGCTCCGCCCGCTGGAGAGCAGCCTGAGGAGGTGGGGAAACAGGTGACCGCATCACACTCCCCTCAGCTCAGGCTGATAAAGAGGAAGGCTCCTGAGGTACCGCCTTGTGTCGCTGCTGCCTGGCTCTAACCGCCTCTGGAGAGTGCTGATTTAACCCATTGTTGTGCCTGAGCCGTTATGGACCACTATTACCATTCTGGTTGCTACAAGGGACGTTTGACTAATTGAGATGAAGCACCCATCTGTTTGAAGTTTTAGCGATAATCCAGTGCTTGAATTGAAGTGTCTTGGATCACTCCTGTGTGAGAGTGCAGTATATGGTGATAAGACATTACCAACTGTATTTAGGTATACGTGTTTCCGTTGTACGTTTAAACCTGCAGCGTGTATTTCCTGTCAGCAGTTTGATTCACCAATTTCAAATTCTGCTGAATGTGAAATTGTGTCTCATTTCATTTTTAGCATGGTACATGTGTGCATTTATAAATAATTATGTAGCATATGGTATAATAATTTCTTAAATCAGTAATGACTGAACTTCATTTCATTTCATTTTGTCTTTTCTCAATCTGTCTCTTCTATCTCTATATAGCCTCCTCCTAGAGTGTTAAGCCCTCTCACAAGATCCAGGAGTGCCCGTTCTACAGACAACAAAGCCATTTAATAGTCTTCAAGCTGCCTTCGCTGCAACTTAAAGAATGAAAAACACAGTTCGGCCAAACGCAAATGTTGTGAGCAGCCTTGTTACGTAGTAGGGTATTACCAAAGTGACTTACACCCCACCTATATATCTTGTGGAACACCAAACTGAAAATATAGGTTTGTGACACCGAGACAGGACACAAGAAGGAACATACATGCTGGCAGACATTTCAGTTCAATTTATGGGTTACTGAAGATGTTTTGTATTGATGTATCATTTGTGTCTTTATCATATTTGTTTATATTTCAGTGTTGGGGAGACAGTCGCATGCCTGCCCTCCAATCATTGGCCTACTGGCACTTTGTCAAACATGTTACAAACCAAGGAGCAAAAGAGTTTCAAAACCTGATGCATTGGATTTGTACAGAGCCCTAAGCCAATCGTGAACAAATTCTCATAAAGCCTTGAGATTCCATTAGCCATGGAAACAGCCAGTCCTTCAATATTCTATAATTTACTGTTGCATAAAACCAAAGTCTTTATATCATGTCTGATACTAACACTTAAAGAGAAACATTGCTTTCTGCTTTTAAACTGCACCATGTAGAATCACTGGCCACTGCAATTACAAATCTCAAAGAATGGCATAAATAATTATCACTTAATAACTAAATATTATATTGATATTTTAATATCTGTGACAAGGAAATAACTAGAGTAATAATTACAATTATCACAAGACTTTCATTTTTCCCCCCAATGATGCACTGTTTTGACATCTATTCTGATTCATAGCATGTTAAATGTACAAATATTTAGTTGTGCATTTTTATGCAAATAATCACTATGAGGACACAAGACACCAATTTCAGGGATACAAACAGGCTTTAAACCAATCAATTATGGTAAATTATAATATAAACATTTAACAGCGTTCGTCATGATGCTGACGAATGCTGTTAACTGAGCAACGTTAAATTCAGGGTTCTTAGCATTTATTTGCATCCATTTTTTTAAGGTAATATTGGATTTTGTTTTCAATAGCAAGGAAACATGTTAACATGTTATTCCTGTATTAAACATACAGTATAGGGAATACTTTTACACAATCACTGTGTTGACAGTAGCTGCAATATGGGCAGCAAAGGTTCATTCACTGACATTTAAGGTTTGAAACAAATGCTTCTCAGGTACAAATATTCTGTTTACCCGTCATTCACTCTGGTGTAGTTATAAACAAACTGCCCTTTTAATGAGTAGAAAAAAAAAAAAAAAAAAGACTGGCTTGTACTATGATTTATTTGTAGCCTATTGCAGCATTGGGAGTTTCGATGTTAAGTGTTGGAATGTGATTTTATCTGTTCAAACACAAGAGACTTGTTGAATTGTATAGATTAATAGGAAATTAACCTATCATGCATGATGTTTATTAGTTTGTATCAAATTGGTTGTGATTTTCAAGGGTTTCTTGGATTCCTTGCAGATAAGCAGTACATTTTCCCAACAAATGTTGAGTACTTTGTTGGAAGAACCAGAAATATTACACTCTTACAGGTGGTCATAGCTGTGTATAATGGACATGTCTTAGTTATTTGTAAATCTGAGCCACTTTTACTTAACAGAGAAATAATTTGCCATGGAATTCTGTTCTGGCAGGCCAGAATGTCATTCTCGTCTTTGAACGGCTTATGGCTATCAATTTATCTTTATGCTTTGTGAAGTATTTCTGTTGGTGAATTGATATAAAGTACCATAATTAAATGCAATGAGAAACTTGTGTTTCAATCTCACTGAAAAGCACATCATCTCAGACTTTCCTACCTATTTAGTTCCAAAAACTACACAAATACAGTTGAAATGTTATGGATTTATTTCATGTGAATACAATAACAAAAATGACCATGCAGAAACACATTAAGTTTTGAGGTTAACTCGATCATGGTACTTTAAGTATGGATCATCGACGTACCAATTCCTTCTTTTCCAGAAAGAGGCGGTCATTTTATCTAAAAGCTTACTCTGCGTCTTGTTACAAAAAACATGCTCCCTCAAGCGACTGCGCCTGGCCGGCAGCTTCTTCCACAATTTCTTCTTGTAGCCAGCCTGTTTAGTTAAAAGGAAGCACAATGAGCGTTTAAGCCACAATTACCGTCTTGTCTATGTTTAGACTGTTAGCTACATACAGGATGTTTAGCTTTTCAAAATTCATAATGTAAGCTTGGCCCAGTTTCAGAAAGTGGTTATGGGAAACCTTTTGATTTCAGAACAGCTGATCTGAGTTAGTTCACTACAACTCTTGAGTATGTTCACTCTGAGTGACCATGACAACCGCTGAGAAAAGAAGCTTAGCATGCTATGTCCATGCAGTGTTCAGCTAGTGGAAAGGCGCGCGCGCCCTCTCTCTCTCTCTCTCTCTCTCGGGGGGAAAAAAAAGCTAATTAAACTTTTAGTAGATTTAACCTGCGGCAGAATGCTGTATAACAAGCATGAATGTAAAAGGCTGAATAATGTTTTATTAGGTAATAGTCATCAGGGATTTAAAGTAGTTCAAATAAGCAATGGCAAAGTCTGACCAATCAATGACTCCAATCAATAAGGAGCAAATCAGATTAAAGGGATATGTACATAATATTCCTTTTTGTGGTTTGTGGTTGAGGGAAAAAAGGAGCATTCCTTCAATATTGTGATGCCATTGCTGCTTTCAGTGTTATGTTAAGTGTTGCTAAAAGGCATTTTACTAAAAATAGCATACTTGACTAATTGCTTAAGAAAAAACGTGTCACAGTACCTTACGCCGGACCCAGAGACCACAATGCAGCCTTAGGAACCTCTGTGTCACAGATTTGACAGACTTCTTCTTCCCTTTCTTCACACTGAAATATGTCAGCGTTCTGCTAGGCTGCTCAACTAGGGTAGGGAGCAGTGGTGACACTCTGCAACAGGGCAAATTATAAGTCACAACCACAGTTATACTGTTCACATTTACAGTGAGCTACATCATAAAAACCAAAGCACACCTTTGCAAAATGTTCTGTTGAGGTGTGACGCGAAGCTTAGCAGAGAAGGAAGCCCATAAAGGAGCAGTGACAGATCTCTTGACTTCTTGGAGACGACTTATGGTCGAAAACTGGCCAATCGTTGGTGCCCTGGTGCAACGAACCAGCGGCCTGAGCAAACCTGAGTAACACAGGACATGAAAAAGATAGTATTGAAAACTCAACTTCAGACAGCGACAGGTTAGCAGTGGCACAACGAAACCACGAGGATAACTAATGGCATACAACAACCCAAGTCAACGCCTGATGCGCCTACTACTATTATCAAGCATTAACTAGTGTGGTGAACGCAAGGACATATTTCAGCTAGCTAATAGAAACGCCAATACCGCTACTGTAGACTACTTACTGCGTGACAACTGTGATAAACACGATTCTGCTAATGCATACTCACATCGTTCTTTTCACACAATACAATGCTGCATGTTGCTTACTGCTATAACACAACCCAAACAAGCAGAGTAATAACATACCAGGGACCTTCCTCGCCACGGTGGCCGCCATGTTTCACATACATTACGGCGTAACTGTAGGACAATCAGTGCCAAATGCGATTGTTGATTTGCGACGCTGTTGCGTGTAGGCCTATGCAAGTACAGCAGTACATTATATCTATATAAATACATGGAGTCGTTGAATTGTCTTCTTTTAAAACATACAAATTGTTTATTAAATAACACAGGTGGAAAAAATTAAACATGGGAATCAGATAAACCTTAGACATCATGTAGTATAATAATTCATAAAACCTAAGCTACCACAGTTCTCAACTCTGTATATTATAACAAACAAGCTGCTATACAAGACAAAGACATGCAATAACCTGCAAAAATGTCAGTGCAAAGTGAATCAAAATTAGTACAAAGTGCAGAGAGCTCCCACCACAGGTGTCTTCATTACCTCTTTAAATCCAACAACACATTTTTAAAGGATTTCAAAAGGTGGTATCAAAAGTGGTATTAAATCAACAAGGAAACATTATTATAGTTCTGCAATGATACAAATTCAAATGTACTATGTAAAATACATACTGAATGTTTACATTTACTAAAATATGGCACTACATTTTTTGTTCTGTCCAAATGTGAAGCACTTTGCTCAGAGTGATTATATTTTTGCATTTTGCCCTTGCTGTTGTTCACCAGCCAGCATATACAGGTTCTGCATCACAGGGAATCCCATAGTATCGGCACTGGGGTCGCTCTTTGTGTAGTAACGGAGCCCGAGCCATGGACAGCTCTCCATCGACATCTTTCTTTCGACGAAGCACTAGCAGAATGACAAATAGCACGACCACTGGAGAGAGAGTAGAAAATATTATAAAAGGAATGTGTGCATGACATGTTTTGGCATTCTTGATAATGGATAAAGTTGTTGTGTGTTAAAATAAACAGATATTACATTCAAATTATTAATAATCGTATTCGCGGCAACATTATATTTTGCAATATTGTTAAATAAGATGAATGATTGAGTGTGATAACATTGGCTCTTTCAAGTAAACATACATAATTCTTCAAATTGCAATTTGGCACAGGCTATGCAATACTGATTACTGTAAAACAGAGGATTTGAAGAAGACATTTCTGCAAGAACAAGCATCTTAAAGCAAGCCAATTACACTAGTGTATCCCTTACGCAACTGAAACTGGAACTCCTTCCTTACATCAATACTGCTGAAAAAGGCTTTTAAAAACACTGCATAATAACTGATTTTCTATTTCAGTCAAAAAAAAAGTAAATCTAAGTATCCAAATAATATGTCAATGGCTTTGCAAACTTATTACATTTTAAGTGTGGACACAATGTCATTAAAAGGATATATTATATAAAACACTGTTCCTTACCCCCTCCTCCTATGACCAGTATAGCAATAGTGACAGGGGCCAGTTCACAAGACTCTCCGGCTTTGCGGAAGAAGGTCTCCATGCAGTAGCCTGGGCCTGTGCTGCCCTCTGGACAGAAGGCATCACTAGGACACAGGATGGGGTTTACATCTGGACTCTTAACAAAATACATAATTAGTCAGACCCAAATACCTTCAAATGACAGACGAGTTTACTTCCGATAGCCACACCATTCTGATTGAATGTCAGATTAGGTCATGTGTGTTGTGGGAATGTCCAGCACTCACAGGGCAGTAGTGATTCTCAGGGCAGACATCACAGGCTTCCTGTCCCCAGTGGATTTGATAGAAGCCACTTTTGCATATTTGACACATAGCTTGACGGGGGAGCTTATGCATTCCTGCCAAAAATAACAAACGCTGTCATGGCAAACTACTTTGTTGAAGACGAAGGGAAAGCACCCTGGGATGGAAGATTATTAACACCTTGCTAACCTTTATAAATGTATGTGTTACCTGGTCGACATGGTGTGCAATCTCTAGCAGCAGCCCGAAGTGACTCTGTGCCACCAGGGCAGATTGGGCACATGGCACAGCTGGATGAACTGTCAGAGACAGACAGTGTTAGCTCTACAGGCTATGTTGCAGTTTTGCTTGCATAAAGTTAGTTAATTTAGTCCAGCATTGCTGCTTCAAACAACGCACTTTGAAGTGTCCCAAGAGCTCCTCTTTCAATAATACAAAAGGAATAGAACTCTATTTGTTGTTTCACCAACGGCATGCTTTTAACTGTGCAAACTAATAGGGCACGCCCTCTAGACTTTGACTAAATTGTTCTAAACTAAGTACTGTAGATAATGTATTAAAGCTCTGGTTTCAGAGTACATGAATTCTGAATTAGGATTTGCATTTTTAGGTTGATACTCCGTTTAACAACACTCCGCGCCAGAGAATGAGAAAAGCAAAGTGGTACTGCGTCCCAGCTCTGAGCCTGACTCCACCCACTACAACTTCTAAACCACTTAAACTGCATCAAGGAACTAAGTGGGGGGGGGGGGGGGGGGGGGG
>JAODTR010044212.1:0-19209 GCA_025399935.1 Amblyopsis rosae | reverse complement strand
ACAACACAGCTCTCAGGATCATAGGGACACACAAACCTCTCCACCACGATAAGGTGATGGTTCCCGGAGAGGACCTACTGGATTCCTTTCTCTTAATTAGTATGTGTCGGTAGAAACCGAAATGTACAACGTACAATGTTGTCATCATCTTGGGGAAAACTATAGCTAGCCGCTGATATTCCTGATTGTTTACTAACAAATTGGACAACAAATGCTTTTGCGTTTGGGGGTTCCAGAATGGTACCGGTATACTCAAATTAAATTAAAGCTAGCAAGATAAGGATGGTCGTGCAGCAAAACCCTTACATTGTGCAACACTCGATTTTTCACTCATATATTAAAGGCTAGATATTTTCAGGAATGTGGAAACAACTAATGTACTAGTGATTGATGATGCTATATTGCTATATATTGATATATTGAGAGACATCTTCATAAGTAGCATTTCAAGGGGTGAGAAACGGTGGCATTTTGGGTGAAACGTAGATGTATATATCAAGTTTAAGCTCTTGATGAACTCTTTATTCTGCCAAAAGGGCAGAAGTGAATTATTAATTAATTTAGAGTTATTCATTAAAAACCAAAATACTTACAGTAAATACTGAACATACTAAGTCAGTTTGTGCCAAAAGGGCGTAACTGCACTCATTAAGAAAGGTATATTTTGAAAAGCATGTGGTAAGGATATTTCATGTTATATTTTTATTTAGTTTGTAATCTTTGTTCATATTGTCATCAGATGGGCCCATGCATGTATATGAATGGATGAAATGTTGGTGCCAAAAAGGCGCATGTGAATTTAAGCATTTTATTTTGGCCCTTCTGTAAAGTTTGAGAACCAACTTAGTTCTCACCCCTCGATTTACAATAAGTGAATTGTGCCACTAAAGCTTCACATACTGTGATGGTTGTGATTTACTTGAGGTTAGAGGCAAAGCAAGTGTGTGTACAGATTAAACACTTGGCAAACTCTTTATATGTGTCATCAGTTCATCTATATATATATATATATATATATATATATATATATATTATGACATATTATTATCTTCACCTCCTCTGTAGTTCCTTAAGCCGGACTGTCATGTTCAGGTGACCCTGGGAATACTGCTCGATTACGTCCCGTACATCATAGGGTTTACGTGCTTGCTGTGGGGACACACACATGTGCGCACACACACAAATTAATGCACACACACGCACGTACGTGCACACGCACACACTCACACGCACTCACACACATATACAAAAGCCATTGTGAACCTCAGCCCCCCTAAACACCCCCAACCCCCCTTGGGTGCACAGGGTTCATTGTTAAGCTCTGCTTGTCTCTGTCTTTCTATGTGTGTGTGTGTGTGTGTGTGTGTTCACTTAAGGCATGTGTGTTCATGTAGAGCGGCGTCTTGTTACGATCCTTTCCCAGCCTTGTTTTATGGGACAATGCCACCAGCGGCATGGCACACACTCAGTGACCCTATAGGTAGGCTCAACAACAACCCAGACAGACCATAGGCCTGCTCAGTTCTGTCTATGGTGGCATACTGTACCAGTCAGCTCAATTCTACGTGAACTGCTTCTCAATAAGGCATTCAGTGGAAAGAAATGGCAAAATATGAACGGGTTGCATTTTGTTTGGGTTTTGACTCTTCCTGGCGCACATTCACTGCATTGTGCTGTCTTTAGTGTTATGTTGGGCTGTATCTTGCTGCCATTGTGTGTGTTTGTTATGAAGTGAAGATAGCAGAGTTCCCATGATGCTCTGCTTAAACTGAGTAAGGCTTGCAGGTGCAAGTAGCAGACATTTACACACAAACACGCAGTCACACACACACAGATAAGCCCAGCAGTGCTGCAGCTGCACATATGCAGTGACCCCCCCCACTCCCTTCCTGTACAACCCCCTTTACCGTTGTGCCTTGCTATCAATCTCTCACTCTCTCAACCCACGTCCACTTCCATGCCGTGTTTTTGCCCCATTCTCGTTTATGTAAACCTGTTACATTTGTTACCTCTAACTGTGCAATGGTATCTGTATACAGACGCCCTGAAAAGCAAGCACGCTTTTAATAAGTAAATAAGATAAATATGTTGTTTTGCATGAGCCAAAAAAAAAAATGAAAAAAAGAGCCCTGAAAAAAGCAATCATGTCAAACTGTCACATTAGACAAAGGCTTCTGAAAACTATAGTTCAGTGACTTTTGTGCTATGACTGCCGGTTCAAGTCCCGCCACAGATGCTACTGCTGCGTGTTTTGCCAGCCAAACTGGAATATTGAGTTAGTAGCTTCATACAACTCAGTCTATTGATTGATTGGTTTCCATAGACTCTTACATAACACCTAATGGGGAGGCAACCTCTTTAGTAAGAACACTTTCAGGGCCTATTCCCTTACATTATACCTCTCTCATTTTACAGGCTTTATCGTTGTTGTTTATGCAGTACAGGTTTTCTTATATCAGTGGATTATTCTCACCTGAAATTTCCTCCTGGCCACAAAGTACTGCATCCTGCGAAGGACTTTGACCGCTGACCTTTGGGCATGGGACAACCTGAAGCAGACAGAGGAACAGTCCATCGGTTAGCAGTCAAGGGCCTCTCTCTCCACTCTCACAGTTGACTGTACAGATGTTTCCTTGTTGTGAATGCAAGCTAGTTTGTTGTGGGCATTGGGCAGGGCATCAAACAGGAGACAAGAGGGATCATTTGTGCGGCTGCATGCTCTGCTGCCATTGCAGTTCAGGGTCGTTGGAGAATATGTGTATGCAAATGCACAAAACGCTGGAGGAGTGTGCTGCACATGCCCTCAAGCTGAGTTTCAAGCCAAAACAAGCATTTTTGTAACGCCAGCTTAATCCACAAAGGGAATTCTGAAGACAAACAAAGAAGTCTACATGACTCTTAATGAAGTCATAAACAGTGTTCCCTAAGAGGTTAGCGGTCTGTGTCAGTCATAAACGGGAATCAGTTCCACGTGAAATAGTGGAAAACTGCAGTTGTAACTGTGCAAGTGGGAGACCCAGAACACGCTTCCATCAGCGCAGTGCAGCACATCTGTGTCAACACACAGGCCAAACAGTGGAAAAGCACCCGACAAGCACGCACACACTCACACACACACACTCACACACCACGGCAAGTATTGTTAGCATGTACTGTAGAGGTGGACAGTAACAAAGCACATTTAAGTGAGTACATGTTTCTATTATCTATACTGTACTTGAATATTCTTGTTTTAGAAACATTACTTTTACTCACATTCCACTACACTTGAAAGACAAATAGTTGCGTACTTTGACCACTACATAGCCTCTTTCCTAAATGTGATAGGCCATATGCTGTGTCCATCACATAAGACCAACCAATCATATTAAACTACTCTTATGCTGTCAGTCAAGTTCAAAGTGCTTGCTGCATTTTTGGACAGTTCAAAATGTAAAGTATCTTGGTAGTGGTAGTGATGGCTACGGCAAATAAAGAGTACCATGGCCATATCTTATCCCTACTCTGAAATATTACCTCTCCACCACATTAGAACTTAAATATAATGGGAAGTCAATCATAATGACACCAAACAATATCTGAAACATTATATAAAATAGACTAGAATAGAATTACGCATATTTGGTTGATTCAGTATGCATGTATTTAGGAGTTAATTTTACAAATGATACTTCTGGACTATATTGTCTACTTTGTGTGTGTTGTAATATTTGGGTTTTAGCCTAATTTTATATATATATAACCTGTAGCCCAATTGATTTTAACAGGGTTTCTTCTGTCGCAAATTGCCTTTTCACAGACATTTGTAACAGTATGTCTGTTCTAGAATCTAGATTAACATAATTGACACCTTGAGTGGGGGTTTAGATATAAGACTGAAATAGTAAATCAGGTAAACTGGTGCTTTTATCAACCTAAAAGTCAAATTTTCTAAACACACATGCTTTTCTGCATCCGTAAACTCTAAACATCAGTAACATTTGAATAATACTTTAGCATTTTGCCAATTACCTAATTAGTTATATAATTAAATAATAGTAGTTAGTAGTATATATATATAGTTAAATAATATATCATACTAGTTTTCCCATCTGGACCTGGGGAAAAGTGGATTATCAAAGCATGGATTGCATATTATACACATACAATGAATATTTGTTTTACTTAAAGGAGACATTTTATCACACATTAAATAGTCTTTATAAGGTCCATTGAGCCAAGCAGAGTGACTCCAGAGATCTCAAGGGTCTTTCTGCTTGAAAGTGTTAGGTTCTGGCCTGTCTATAAATAGCAGGCGAAGACAAAAGCCTCTGAATTTTCACAGGTGAGTATGAATTATCTGTCACCAGATTTCCTCTTATTATTATTATTATTATTATTCCTCTTAAATAATTATTAATTACTGGTTATGGCTAGGACCATGGATACAGGACCTACTGTACTACAGCAAGTACACTAGTGCTCAAGTAAAAATACGACTGAACAACTTTCACTTGTATTGGAGTAATATTTGGCCTGGAGTACTGTATCTACTTAGACACATGTAATGGAGTTGTGTACTTTGTCCACGTCTGTACAGTAAGCATACAATTCCAACATATTGTATTTAGCTTTGCCTGAAAAGAATATAACCGGAGTGATGCTAAGTTCCGGAACTTCTGGTCTGGTCAGAAGTCTGGTGCAATTGCAGACTGGGATTTAATTACTAGTTTGCTCTGGCTTGGATGAACTGAACTTTGGTTGAGTCTCATACTGTATATAGCTGCATATACAGTATACAGTACATGTTTTGTGAAGATTTAGTAATCCTCAAGAGATCTATTTATATGTTTCCTAATAACAAACCATGGGTGTCCAAAATATGTTAGAAGTCAGAGGAACATTAGTCTTACCAAAGTCTTTATAATGTCTCTGGTTTTAACCATACTTGTTGCAGGGATGCAGCAGATAGCTAAGTAGGTAAACATCTTATCCTCTTTCAGTAATGTTCCAGCTACTGCCGTCTGGTCAGCGGTAGATACCAGAAAATCATTACAAATCTATTAATTCCTTGGCAATTAAATAAGATGCGGTAGCCTTGTGGTCTCGAGGATGTAAAAAACATGGACTAATGGCACGAGTGCAGCAGGCTACATCCTACTGATTATGTATTTATGTATTTCTGTGAAATGCACCTTAAATGTCTGCCTGGAGGGTGATGACAAATGCTATAAATGAATAAAACATCTTGATTGACTTTGGATAATTGTTTTTAATGTGTGTTTATATGTTTTGTGCTATACCACATGTTACCTCTCGGAGTCTAGGTATGTTTATTATGGTCCTGGATCACCTGGATAATTATGTATGATTGCTTTTATTGACTCAGCTTTCAACTGTATCCAACTTCACACTTTAGCAGATGGGTTTACCAGCATCAACAACAATGACCTTGGCTTGATATGTTTTTAACTGACAGGTCTCAAAATGTCAAAGTCAAGTTTATCTGATGCCCTTTTATCTTCCACCGGTTCTCCTCAGGGGTGTGTCCACACATTACTTGTATTTGTTTTGTATAAATTCAGTCAGTAATTATGAGGGCATACATATAGCATCATGTTCATGGATGATTCCATCATTGTTTCCCTACTCTGTAATGATAAAACTAACCATGGTGTATGAATTGTAGGAAGCCTTCTGTTCTTTCTGATGTTATTCAGACAAGCTTTTACTTTTATTTGTATTCACAACATTATTAACAATTTCAGCACATAGAAAAGACAATCCGTGGTGTATCCATCAGTGCATCCATCATGCTCGACAGAAATTACATAACAGACGAGATGAAACAGACATGAAAGGGATACTAGACCACGGAGGAAAGGCATCGTATGTTCATGACGTAGTAGTGACGTGGCTGAAAGTGAACCAGACAACATTGCTCACAGAGCAGATTCAGAGCAGCATTCCCTTTCATTAATGAAAAGCAATGTTTGAAGTTGTCAGCTCTAAAAACAAATCTTGGCAATAAAAACCATGATATTAATATTATATTATATTGACCTTACAGTATATGTATTTTGCAATTTTTATTATTATTAGAATTATGAGGTTGTGTCATGTGATGTTCATTTAGCCTTTCACAGAAACAGACCTTAAATGTCCTTTACTTTGAGAGCCTGTACATTAAGTAAATAAATCAGTAGAACATTTACTATTTTCTGCACTTGAGTAAGGAATGTGTGTACCTTTGCCACCTCTGCTTACCGAGTACAGTATGCCAAAACATGTACACACAAACACACAGATATACAGAAACTGACATGTACATATAAATATGAGGATGGCCCCATATACACACAGACACAAGAATACACATATTCACACACATTCTGTGATGTTTATTTTCTCGTGGGAACATATGTGTAATATGCTGTCAATTGGTTTATTTGTCGGAAAATGCTGGAGGACGTCCTTGAACAAACACTGTCATCCAGGGCTGGCAGGACATTAAGTGATGTGGAATTATGCACTGACATTTTGTTGCTGGCTGAGATTCATTGTAACAAGTTATTGAAAACATGCACTGAAGCACAATATGCGTTCTTAAACAAGAAATGCATTTATTTTTATACTGAAATAATGTTCTGCTAGTGATCTGTATTAATGCTGAATCACTTGAAAAATAGGAATAGCTGTGCTGTGGTGATTAACATATAGGTAATGCCCCTATATGTCATTGCTTATGGTCGACTGGTCTTACAAAACACAGCAAGCAGAAATAAAAGATTATATTTTAATTGAGTAAACATGTCCATTATAGCTAAATGTACACCACACAGCACTAGCCTGCCAGATAACTAACTTTCCTTTGTAGGTATGGCGGTTTGCATCAAACAAGATGGTGGTCTTGTGCCTATATGACACCCTTGATTTGGTATTATTTCAGCTTCTCTCTGCAGTGCAGATATACAACTAACAGAGATTATCTGGTAAGGCCTAGAATGAAACCCAAACAGTGGGCGTGCTTGGCACTGGTTCAGCACCATAGGCCACTCTCAGGAGAGAGAGAGAGAGCGAGAGATGTCTCTCCGAGAGGAACTCTGTGTGCTTTCAGAACACATTAGTTTGTTTGCATGTGCAGATAACATTTCATTCTCCTAGCAATAGTGCTGTGCTGGAAGAATACTGACCTCCTGTATTAGACAGTTATGTTGTCCTTAATACTTCTGCTTTCTACCAGGTTATACTCATGTTGTCTCATGATTACTTTGCTGTTTTCTAAAGGGTCCCCTCATTAAGAATTTGCGTGTACATAAAAAAACAAGTTATGGTCTCACACAAGCCACGAGACAATGCAGATATTTAATTAAAGCTCTATACGAACTTCTATAATATATACGCCCATGTATCTGCACTTTCTCTCTGACGCTCACACCACTGACAGATCAAAGCCACCACACGTTTTGGATCCCTCTTTCATTCCAGATTCTGCTGACTGCATTTCTGCTTTACAGCTTGATGGCAAAATGAGACAGAGGGAATGACAAACAGAAAAGAAAAAACGAAAGAAAAAGTTTTTCTTTTCAACTGTGATGTTGCTGCTGAGTCTAAGCTTTAATCTAGGTGATTTTTTTATATTGACAGTCAACAATAATGGTATACTTTATGTAGTATGGACATGATAGAGTTATTGTATTTTCTTTATTTTTTTAAAACAATAGGGGTAAAAATCTGCTTTGTCTATTCAGGATGTGGGGAGCTGGACTTTAAAGCCACTAAATGCTCTTTGCTGGTACTCTGAGCGTGACTGTAGGCAGAGATAAGGCCTTCTCAGCTGGAGTCGATGCTCACATAGAAAATAAATGGGTTGTATGTAGGGGGCTACAAGTGTGTGCGTGTGTGCCTTGTTTTGACTGTTTCTCTGACACCGCCCCACCCCCTTCAACTTCCCTATACATGCCAACACACACACACACACACACACACACACACACTGGTCCCCAAACATGGCTCTTTGTGGAGTCAACAAGTCGCTGAGGTCTTAATTAGGCCAGAGAACAACAAAGAGACTTAGGAGACAATGCTTTGACATGGGACCATAAAATATGGGGATCAAAGGCTGTCAGAAGGCTCTCTTTTGTCCTTTGCTCTGCTGAAGGGGGAAATGCACACAAACAATGCATAAAGAAAGGGGCCCTGTTACTTCTTTTCCCTACTAAGAAGAAAGCCAGAATGGTTTTTACCATCGTCAAAGCGGAGAGCAGTGAGGCTATCTTTTTGTTTTGACGTGATTTTCAAGCCTGTTTTAACCCATCCAGTGTATAGGAGGTTTTTCCATTGTAATCTGGAGGGAAAACACATGTAGGAAACACAAAACGTGTGCGGTTTTGATCGTCAGGCCAATATCCTCGCCCCTCGGCCGTCATTGCTCCTCATATTATTTCCCGCTATTGACAAAGGCCCGGTAATTCATCAAAGGAGCATTCACACTACCGGCAGCAGCCTCGGCATGATGTCATTAAATCCTATTCATGTGTGTTGGTGCCGTGGCGGTAAACCCAAAAACGTTTGCCGTGGCAGCAGGCGCAAAGAGGTCGGCAGAAGTAAGATGGCCACGCCCCTAAATGCTTCCGCCTAGCCGCGCGGGGCCGGCCTCTTGCTGACAATCTGGCCAGCTTCTACATAGATCATATTGTTTACCCTAAAACGAGAATATAATGAACTAATAATTACCCAGAACAGTACAAAGTATGATCCCATTTACAAATATGTTGGCGGGAAGGCGTTTGCTTGGCGATAATAATACTAATAATAATAATAATAAGAAGAAGAAGAATTTAACTAATTTATTTACCTTAATTAGTATAGTACAGTAGCCAAACTCTTTTTATTAACATGTTAAGATGTAATTGTATCACAATGCTCTCAGCTGCCCTACAGTAAAACACTTGCCATGACACATAGCCCTCTGCTGGCTCCTATCATCCCTTGGTGTTTCTGTTTCATCTGTTTTCCATCTGTGCTGATGATTTAATGCTTCAAGCATCACAGGGAAACCTCTTGAGTCAGCAAGTCTCAAATCTCCGCTGCTACAGCTATAGTATACCTTCCATTGCCCTGCACTGTATGATTCACATTATGTAGGGCTGCTGCTTGTGTCTTTTTCTCCCTCCTTTTACTCTTAAGATTTAGCCCCACGTACTGTATCTCTTGTCAGACTGGCTATTCTTTATTAAGTCAACTATAGAAATGTCTTATATGCTGCTGGAGAAATAAGTATTCTCCATCCTTCTCCTGAAAAGCTGTGGCAGATTTAACCCCATGGCCTCTGCTGGAACCTTCTCTCTTAATAAGTTTGCCTTTAATTTCCTCTTTAGCATGGTCATTTTATGAGGGCTCTGAGTTGTCAACGGCAACTCCCCATGTGAGCATCCTCCCTACCCACACACACACATACACGCAAGTCTTTCTCAGTTATTTATTTTTTATTTATTTTTATTTACTTATTTATTTCATTTATGGACTATAAAATACCCTGTGCTTCCATGGAGCATTGCAGAGACCATACTTAGACGTCAGTGTTGGCTACAGGCCTGTGCTTTGTGTGTGTTTGTATGTGTGTGTGTGTGTGTGTGTGTGTGTGTGTGTGCGCGCGCATATCTGAGATAAGCTTTATGACTAGTGCTTTGGTCCATCAAAGAGATTACCTCCTCTTATGTCCTCCTCAAAAAGCAGACAACCTTTTATCATATCAGTGAAGGATAGGGTGACCATATTTTCTCAGGAATGTTTGATCTGAAACGATGGAATGCTAAAGGGTGCCTTGGTAAGAATTATTATCGCTAAGGCATTGCTAAGATAATGTGATGGCTCAGGCAACATTTTCCTTCAAAGGAAGCTTTATATGAAAGTTCTTCAATGTGGTTTAAGGTCCAGAAATGCTCCCATGTTGATTCCAATAAGTGGTTCATTAGTGGGAAATGAAACCAGCCTCCAGGCTATATCACATAAAGTCACAGTCCTCAATTCATTCTAACATAAGACTTAGTCTTAATCGAATAATCATTTTATGTGTTTGCATGTCTGTCCCTTGATCGCTGTCAATCACTCTCAGTTTGTCTGTCCGCCAATAAATATCCTTTGACCTCTGTCAGTTTGTCTGTCCGCCAATAAATATCCTTTGACCTCTGTCAGTTTTTCTGCAAGTCTCTGTTCGTCAGTGTCTGTATGCCTCCCTTTTCTTGCAATATGCCCCTGTTCCTCTTAGTCTGTCCTTACTGAGAAAGAGGAAACCAGTATTTATTTTAACCTACAAACTATATGATAAAAAATAAAACCAAATACTAATAGCTCTGCCGATTTCCTCCAGTGACCTCTAACTGGTGTTTCGACCTGGCTCAAGGGCCGTAAACTAAACATAACTCAAATCTCCAAACTAACATACACGAACAGAATAACATACAATGAGGTGTGTATGTCTGTATGTGTGTCATGTGTGGCACCAGGAGGGTCAGAGACACATTGTGTTGCAAATATTCCTATATAGGCGACTCTGGAATAGGCGCAGGTGCACTTCATTAACTAATTGGGGCCTTTCATCCAGCCAATAGGAAGAAAACAATCACATGCCTGTTTAAACACTGGGAATATAATTTATATCATTTTAACGATAATGTCCTTATGCACTGCCACAAGTTTGCATTATTTTATTTATTTTATTATATATTGAATAAGTATATGAAGAATTCAGATACAAAAAAGTAGCAATTAGCTATTTAAAACAGAAATCTTGTAGGTTACTATATTTGGGTTCACTAACTTCATTTTTTGCAATGAAAAGGTTATTTGTCACTGAGTAAATAATCTTTCAAAAATGTAACTATACTGTATGTACACATTCTCTCTCTCTATCTCTCTCTCTCTAGTAGTCCAACGTGAGATTGACGCCGATGGTCAAAGGATCAAAGCTGAGCTAGAAGAGAGAGTGGGAGATGTGTTTGATGTGCGCTGCCCCATGCCACCGCACACACACAGAGAGAGAGAGAGAGAGAGAGAGAGAGACTAGAAAGCCATTAGTTAATGAATTTAGGTTTAGTTAATTAATTTAGTTTTTGAAATAACTTAATAAGGGGGATACATAATGTTACCATTGATGTGATTTTAACCTTTTGATAAACAAACTTTGTTTTTACCATAGCCCATATAATCCTACACTTGTTATTGCCAAGAAATAGCCTACTGCTTTCTCTGGATGAAAATTAATAATATTTTAGAGAGATGTGTGGGACAAGATAGGGTACTGTATTTCAAAGGACCCTTGGCTTGATGGATAGCTACTTTGCTATAAAGTAACTGGCTGGAACCTTCGCAATGTCGTAAAGGGCTTTGCATACATCCACCCACATCTTGCATCCAAATGCATAGCAATACTCAATCAATACTGTACAGCAGAGGTCTTCTACAGGGGGTCCTCAGGGGTACTGCAGGGGGTTCTCCAAATTATTTGATCCCAAACTTATTTTCTTCCAAAAATTTAAATGTCAGAAAATATACATTAACATACTACCTGTGCTAGAAATATACAGTATAAGCCTGTCAATTAATGGCGGAGTTAGTGGCCAACTTTTATACATGGTACTATTGCGGCCCTACACATTGTTGGTCTGGAAACTAGAAATATTTGATACCATATGTGATAGGGAGTCCCTGTGCCATGTCAGCCAATCAGCCAAGGGGTCCTTGGCCCGATAAACCATGAAGACCTCTGCAAGAGTGGGGAAGTGTTTTGGGGCAAGGCTGGAGGTCCACACAGAACCCTTGCATTTTCTTATATCCTTTCATGGATGTGGGGGGGTTGTTATAACCCTTGGAACAGTAGAGAACCTCCCCTGCTTTTACAGCCACCATGTCCGGATTACACTGACTACTGCTACTGTTTATGGCCCTTAGGATAATCCAAGCGCATGAGCTCAGAGGTTGGTCCGGTTATGTGTGTGTGTATGTGTGGTTGTGTGTTCATAGGAACAATTAGGAGAGTGTGGGTCTGCTGGAGGTGGCGGTCACAGTCTTACCTGTGTTCAGCCTGGTTTAGCTCCAACTATGGAGCCAGCAGGCAGAGAGAGGGGTGGGGAGAGGTAGACAAAGAACGACATGATGTTGGATGGAGAAGAAGAGAAAAGAAATACCATTAGGTTTCACAAGCCGTTGGTTAGGGATTATTAAAGCATGGTCCATTTCAAAAGAAAAGTTATTCTTTCATTCCTGTGAGTCTGGTGCTATTGTTTGTGTGTGTGACTAGACTGCTGTTAAATTGCTACTTTCTATAGCGGTGACCCAACTGCCCCCACTATTAGCGACTATACATTTGAGAGTAAAGGAATAAGTATTGTGTGTCGTTGTGTCGTTTTTCTACAGAGCACCAACACATTATTGATCTTACAACATCAGTAAAACTAAGTGTGATATGGTATGCTGGCCAACTGAGCTAACCATCTTGTGTAGGAGATATCAAAATGTAATCATATGTGCATTTCAACACTAAAAAAAGCCTATAAACCATTTTGATGGTCCTAATGACAGTGAGTGCATTGTTACAAAAACAGAGGCTTCTATTTCCAAAGCCTATAATGAGTTGAGCAAAGTAGAAGACAGACTAGGCTAGTATTACAGGTACAGTAAGAGATATGTTTGTTTATCTTAGCCAAAAACCACACCGCAGGCTGTAGTTAGTGAAATGCCTGGAAACAAGTTGGCCAATGAACGCTGTGGTTATCTGTCTATCTGTCTCTCTCTCTCTCTCTCTTTCTCTCTCTCTCTCTCTCTATCTTTCTTGCTGTAATTTATTTACATAGCCTATTTGCACAATGATAAAAATATATACAAAAGATGTGATAAAAGCATGCTAGTAAAATTGTGACAGATAGGCACAACAGAAAGAATATTTGAAAACCCAAGTAAGTTAAACAATAGCAAGACAAGCAAGACAGAGCTCTAGAGAGGGTGTGGTGGTGGCAGTAACCGTAGTACTGTAGTAGAGATAGACGGCTGGAGAGCAGGGCTCTGTGGCACCAGGCGAGGCTGTGAGCATTTTGGCCTCTGTTCCTCCTCCACTATGCAATTAGCACTCTGCCTCTCTGTGTCCAGCCATGGCCCTGTGTGCCAGTCAGTACACGAGCCAGCAGACAGGCATATGGGCAAAGAAGAAGGAAGACATATTGTATGGGAGGGGTCGAAGACAGGAAGACAGACAGACAAGCAGGCAGACAGACAGGCAGACATCTAAAAGGCAGATAATGAGCGAATAGGACTCTTAAGTTGGCCGGGTCCATAACTCACGTACTCCCACAACTACAAAAAAAACAACTGCTTTTTAATCAAAGAAACTGCTCAAATCTTCTCTAACATATACTCTCTGTAAAAATTGACCAGTCAAACAAGCTGATGTCAGATTGTAAGATTCAGCAGGCTAACTTATTAAGCAAAGTGTGGTGCCATTTAACAACACAACAACAATCCATAATCCGGCTCTGGTGTTGTGTAATGAAACTAAAGTGCTAAAAGAGAGGGGGAGCAATCCCCAACTGTAACGTGTGCAAGACGATCACTTATCCCTCTTTGTGTTTGCGTGTGTGTGTGTGTGTGTGCGCGCAGCTCAGGCCAAATGCAGCCATGTAGCATGCTGCTATAGCTGGATCAGATGACTGTACACTAAGAGTTCACACACACACACAGACACAGTAGATGGAGAATGGCAGGTTCTCTGTAGCGGCAGCTCTGATTGGTCAAGCTGGCCTTCCTTGTGCTCTCCTTGTGATGTGAGGGACATGCTATTAAGTGGCAGCATGCTGGAGCTACAGCAATATCATATAAGATGTGTTACTAATGCACTCGCTCATCATTGTGAACTTTACAAAGGGGTGATTGAAACATTGGTATATGTTTGTGTACAAAGCAGTGCCGTCATACCTATGTTCCTCGTTAATACGACCACAGTAAACAAACAGTCTTGGTTCTCAGCTGCTATTAATATTTACAGTCCCAATGGTCAGGACAGAAGCAAGGAAAAAATATGTTTCCCACAATGCTCCTTGGTCTTGGAATGAGCTACAAAAACAAAATTTGAAGGAGAGGGTATCTTGGTTTTAATTTCAAGTATTGATTGACAAACACATTGTGGACCAATGTTATTGTTACTAATTATATTATATTGCTTTTTGTATATTTATTGTATTTGTATTGTATTTAGTACATGCTGACTGTTACTTCATGATGACCTTCTTGCCAGGTCCCCTTCAAAAAATAGGTTTTAAATCTCAAGTGTTTCTTCTCCTGGTTAAATATAGGTTTATAGGTACTACTATGTAGGTACCGGTATGTATGTATGTATGTATATGTGGGAATATTTGTATTTCAGATTTTGCACTTTGCAATGTGTCCAAGACAAATTCCCCATGGGGCAATAAAGTCTGTCTGTTTGTCTGTCTGTCTGTCTGTCTATCTATTATTTGATTTCATACAACCTCCAGCTTCGGACAGATCTGTAGTGTATACTAAGCAGTTGACTTTTTTTCCCCTATCCTATTAAGAAAAACATCGTCCTACTGCTGGGTTTGCAAAGGGAATTTGAGGCAGGTGATTGGACAATGCACACACGCACACACATGCAGGCCATGTTACGGGGTCATTGTCTCCACTCTAGCCCTGTAGGCCAGTGAATGCACACACTGCCCCTTTCAAAACTGCGGCTGGACTTGCAGATTTAGAGTGGAGCTGTGGTGGTGAGTTATTACGACTCTTTAATGCTATGTAAGAGTCCCATTGCAACCAGGTCACGGTGCTTAACAAGCTTCATATTTTATCAGCAGTTTTAATTGTCACTGTCTCGCCGTTGGGTAAATGTTGCTTGGCTGTCATGAATGGTGTTTGGATTTGTATTGTTCCCCCTTTTCTTTCAGCACTGGCGAGCCTCGGAACTGTTGATCGTGGGACCAACATTTGAGCAGGAGAACAAACAATAGCCATGCAGAGCATTTGGGACAATGTTGAAAACAACGATTGTTGCCAAGCTTCAGACAGGCCCAAGTGAACACACTGTCCAATTCATAAGTCCTTCAAATAAAACTCAAAATACACACAAAAAAAAGCATTCCAATGTCCTTCCATACACAGAGAGGTATGTATTTTGTAATGCAGCCATAGTCCCACATAGCAAGAAATAATTAAAAAAGAAAAAAGCATTATTTAAATAATTTACATCTATGTCAGTAAATCATGCGCTGCCATGGCCTCTTCAGGGAATTCTAGCTCACAAATATGATACAGCAAACCCTGCATGGACACGCACAATTTGCTCTAACTGATGTAATACCTCCGCAATATAACCAAACTGACCTAGTACCACTATGCACCCAGCCAGCCGGTCACATGAATATGACTTCTAACATCACTGCACACTGAATGACAGGAAAAACAGACATGTTGGCTCGGTGCCTGCACTGGAGCGCATTAAGTGACAGACAGAATATAAGAAACTATCTGTTCCCCACAAGTCTAAACTAACTATGGGTCGGTGTGATGTGTGTCAACAAAGTTAACATGATGGGAAAACGAGAGATAAGACATCCTGCGTGAAAAAAACCGCCCCAGTGTCCAAAGAAGAAGAATAAAGCATTGGAATAAAAAAAAGAAGAGATGAAGTGAAGAATTCATCTGACGCTCTCAATGGGCCCTGGTTATGAGTGCGGTTATCTCAAATGAGGCGCTTGGAACGGGGCGCAAAGCCATAATTGGACTCTTGTCCTCTGCCAATTTTGTCAGGGGGCAAATTATCAACGCATGGGTTGGACGGCTGGGACCACATTGTGGAGGTGGGAACAGTGGGTGCTTTGAGAGCCAGCATGATACACTAATAGAATCATTTAGCGTGCTGGGATAATGACAGCCTGTGATGGATAGAGCAAGGCTTCACATCTGCTACTGGCCGTTAATGCAGACTGTTGTCTGGGGGCAAGCTAGCTGCACTTAAGGTGTGGACATCAAGATAGATGCCTGTATATGGCTGTGCCGACATGCGTATATAAGCATGGTAAAAAACCCTTGACGACGGACACAAAGCCTTGTCTATCCGTGTGAGTGAAAGGACGGCGGCCATGTTGCTTTTGGACAACCTGCCGTGCCATCTCAACTTAGGCCTGCCTTGTATACCCCAACATGCATTCACTTCACCACAGTACAGTATCTTTCCCCTCGAGCTGTACTCCAAAAGCCTAAGCAAATATACATTCATATTGTAGTACTGTACTGTATGTAGTATGTTATGAGGGACCAGTCATTGCTGTTTTTGAAAGTTATTTGTTTGTATTTAGTTGTTGTTTGGTGATATGAGGACAATTTATGTTTATGTATCCATCCATCCATCCATAATACTATTACAGTTTAGCGTCTTAAAATAAATACATTTGCATTATTAATCAAATGTGTGCATTTGCATTTTTGCAATTTATGCAATACTTCACATACAGATATGCCAAAAAAAAAAAAAAAAAAAAAAAGCGTTGAAGCAAAAATGTGCTTGTACAGTAGGAGCAGAATATATTTGCTTGCGTTGGTTAAGTCTATTAAACTAAAGCATTGCATCCCGTTTGTAGGCTATTGATGTGATTCAGCATGGGGATAAAATACAGTGCTTTCCTGTCTCAGGTCAGACGCTTTAAACACAGGCCCACTGAGATAATTTAACGTAATTTAATTTGATTTTATTGTTGAGAAATACTTTGACTTTCCACATCATCATAAACCTCAAATTGAGCAAGCAAGTACAGCAACTGTATGAAGTGTCTATACGAAAGAGTAGACAGCTTATGCTGCGTGTTGGCGTGAGCTTGTCTGGAACACAGTGTTTATGCCTTACTGTAGCTGGATATTTCTTAAATGAAATCGTTGTTCTGTCTATGCAGGACAGACTGCCAAGTGCCCTTGATCCCTGGTGCACTATGGGTAACTTCTCCTACTCTCTCTCTTGTTCTGTCCTTTGACTCTTCATATACACTTGTGTGAGGCGTGCATATGTTCACACTTGTGCCTCACACCCAAGCACATGTAAACCTACACAAACAAGATTCGTTAGCTTTCACACCTAATTTCTTGCATAAAAAACTGACATGTCAGTTCAACATTAAACATACTTATTGTCATTAGATGGATAAAAATAGATAGTGTATGTATTTACTAATATACCACATTATATGCATACCTACAGTATATGTGTCACATTCAAATATATATGATTGTATGACATGCAGAATTCATTAAATATATTTTTCTATGATATGTATGTTAAATACTGTATTATGTATAGTAATAATAAACTAGCATATGTAAAACAGTATACTGTATGAAAATACCTTTTAAGGATTTAACAAAAGATGTGTACACATACAGTACATTGTTTGCTGATAATCATTCACAAGTATCACTTCAGCCATATCAAAAGTAACGTTCTAAACACAATGTTTTCTTGCCATAGATTTTAGACAAGGTAATTGAATCTTCCTGTTTTCAATTAATGAGTTTTGAATGAGTTGGCTGCATTTTCACTAGACTACAATGGATAGACATTAACAGGTAGCAAGCATGAATTAAACTATGTTCAAGTGTAGTCTCATGGAGATTAAAATATATTTTTCAAGAGAGACCTGACCAAGAGAGATTCACATGCACCTTTTTGGTACCAACATTTCATCCATTTCACCCATTCATATAAATGCATGGGCCCATCTGATGACAATATGAACAAAGCATCACATACAGTTTAAAATAAATAATCTATTGTGGTAAAATAAAATAAAAACTCAAAATAAAAACTCCAAAAATACATGCCTCAATGCCAAAAGGGCGTTAGTGCAGTTAGGCCCTCTTGGCACAAACTGGCTTAGCATGTTTATTAAGTCTTTTAGTTTTTAATGAATAACTACAAATTGATGAAGAATTCACGTGTGCCCTTTTGGCAGTAGAAAGAGCTCATCAAGATATTTCATTTGATTTATACATCTCAGTTTCACCCAAAATGTAATTTACGGCCCTGCATAGAAACAAAAAAGAAAAGAACAGAAGGAGAACCAGGAGGAGGTGGGAGTGAAAGAGAAATGAGAGAGCTAGATACATTGAAAAAGAAATAAACAGAGGAAGAGACGTTTCAACTAAACAAAGCAAAGCAAGGAGGAAAAGGGCCAAAAATATCAGCGGGAAAAAAAGAAGGGTAAAGAACCACCCCCCCCCTCTGCGAGAGAGAGAGAGCGAGAGAGAGAGAGAGAGAGAGAGAGAGAGGGGGAGAGAGAGAGAGAGAGAGAGAGAGAGAGAGAGAGGGGGAGAGAGAGTTGCTGTTGTTGCCAATCTGAAGTTCTCCATAGGAGCTAGAAGATATGTATCTAATGGTTGCCTTCTCTCCTACTGTATACGGGTTCAATATGTTTTAATCTGAATTCACAAATGCATTATAATATATTCTCTCTTCCTGATTTTCTCTCACACCACACCCCCCCCTCTCTCTCCCTCTCTCTGTCCCTCCCTCTCTCTCTCTCTCTCCCTCTTCCTCTCTCTCCCTCTCTCTCTCTCTCTGTCTCTCCCTCTCTTTCTCTCTCCTGTCATTTGGTATATTTGTTGTTTCTACTCTTCCATCCAGACCCAGCTTTCTCCTGTTCCTCTCCATTTACCACCACTGCTCATATTTCTCGTCTCCTGCTCAATCTCCTCTCCTAAATCCCGAATGGAGACCAAGTGGATTCAAGCTTGATACGAGGTTAGGGATTTCATTTAATAAGCAGCTTATCTGAAGCACACGCACCACACAGAATGGCCTTCAGCAGACCTTTACACTGTACAAAATAACCATCTGGAAAGATTTTCTAACCTGTATTCCTACAGGAACAGACCAATGAAACCATGTTTTGTCTTGTGATGCATTCACAAAGTTACACCTGATTAAACATATAGGAGCTGCCCAGGAGCATTCAGTTTATTGGGTTTGAGGTTAAATACTGCAGGTCAAGAGCACATACAAGTATTTGTTAATTTACCTGAAAGATTTGAATAGAAAGTCACTTGCATTTTAACATCTAAGTCTAAAATTAGGCCGTTCCTCATAAGGGAAGCGACACAACTCCTGGTCCAAACCCTAGTGATCTCCCGCTTAGATTACTGCAACTCGCTGCTAACCGGACTACCCGCGTG